>CAUYPO010024254.1:0-41897 GCA_963574435.1 Cheirogaleus major
CAAACTAGTACAACCTCTGTGGAAAGTAATATGGAGATACCTCAAATTGCTAAAAGTGAAACTACCATTTGATCCAGCAATCCCACTACTGGGAATTTGTCCAAAGGAAAAAAAGACATTCTATATAAAAGACATCTGCACTCAAATATTTATAGCAGCACAATTCACAGTTGCAAAGAAATGGAAATAATCCACGTGCCCATCAATATATGAGTGAATTAATAAAATGTGGTATATGTATACCATGGAGTTCTACTCAGTCATAAAAAAATGGTGAACTACCTCTTGTATTATCCTGGATGGAGCTGTAGCCCATTCTTCTAAGTGAAGTATCACAAGAATGGAAACAAGTACCACATGTACTCACCATTAGATTGGTACATTGATCAACACTTATGTGCACATACGGAAGTATCCTTCACTGCGTGTCGGGCAGGTGGGAGCGGGGAGGAAGGAATGGGTAAATTCACACCTATGGGTGTGGTGTGTGCTGTCTGGGGGTTAGGCACACTTGTAGCTCTGACTCAGGCAGAACAAAGGCCATGTATGTGACCAAATGGTTTGTAGCCCTGTAATAATCTGAACTAAAATAAATGGAAGAGACCAGCCAATCCTAAGGCTCAAGGAATCTTCCTTTTGCATCAGTGATTGGGAAAGTGGACTCCATCAAACTGGAATTCCATAAGCCAGAAATAAACTCAGGAAAGAGTCTGAATATATTGATAAAAGGTGTATTTTCTCAAAATTGTGACTGTCTGCACATTGCCTTAAATTCCTATGTCACAACTGAGAGTATAAGTTTCTAAACAACGAGGATGACCTTGGCCTTCCTGTGGGCACACAGCATCAGGAGCAGGTGTTTAAGTGTTGCCTGGAGAGAGGCCCTGGGTGTGAAATCATTTGCTTTCTTCCATGCATGACCTAAAGCAAGTTATTTAATCGAAGTCTTAATGTCCTCAGTCATAAAACAGGGACCATATTAGTACCTGTCTCACATTGTTATTAGGATTAATTATGGATACAGTTTGGATATCTGTCCCCTCCAAATCTCATGTTGAAATTTGATCCCAATGTTGAAGGTGAAATCTGGTGGGGGGGATCTGGGTCCTGGGGGTGGAGCCCTCAATGGCTTAGAGCCCCCGCTGAAAAGAATCTGGTGACCCCTGGTCTCTCTCCTTGCTCCTTCTCTTGCCAGGTGACACGCCCACTCCCTTTCGACCTTTGCCTTGATTAAAGGCTCTCACCTGAAGCAGATGCCGGCACTATGCTTCCTGTAAAGCTTGCAGAACCATAAGCAAAATAAACCTCTTTTCTTTATAAATTACCCAGCCTCAGGTTTTCCTTTGCAGCAACACAAAATGGATTAACAAAATTGCTGAACATAATGCCTGACACCAAATACATTTTAGTGAAACTTTTAATGTGGTCCTAAAGGCTTGTACATATGTGTGTGCATGTTTATTATGTGTTTATTTTGTGACTACACCCTCAAAATCTTAATAATGCTACTATTGTCAAAAATATGAGGAAGAAAGGAGAGTTAAGATGATTTTAGCAAATGGTTTTCTTGCTGTAGTAGAGGAAATAAAATTTATCTGTGATGCAAATTCATTTACTATATGGAATAATTCAAAAGTATTCATACTAATAATTGAGAATTGAGTAGAATGAAGTTCAAAGGTTCACTCTGGCTCATGCTGGTTAATCAAATGACCACAGCTCTCAGTCACATCATCTGTAACATGGGGACATCAATTATAATCTCCCATGAGTAGACAAAGAGAAAAGTGTGCAAAGTGCTCAGCCAGTGATAGCTGTTATTAGTTTTAGGAGTACCACAGTGCAGATAAAAAGCAGCAACAACAATAAAAACAATAATTTCACCATATAATGAATTTAACCATTTAAAGATACTGTAGAAATCTGAACTTCTGAGGTATATTCAGATTATAAATGTAGGACCTCTGGCCAAAATCCGCATATACTAGCTACTTAATGACATTGTGGATTGGGACAATTATGGTGCTGTTTTAACCCCACAAAATATATATTTTTGAAAACATCTATATAAATAGAAGTTATATGGAAATACATTACAATCTATCTATAGGCTTCATGAAATAAATCTACACTATTGTTGGTCTTCTATATGAGTAGCTATTTAACCCAGCCAGTCGTAAAATCAGTGATACGTTTGGCCACAGTCACTCAGCAGACAGCGGAGGGGCTCTGCGTGCAACTTGGGCTTTCTGACGACTGCAACTAACATCAGGACTGGCCTCATTGGACAGCTGGGGACCTTTCTGGTGGTTGGGGCATAACACAGTGGAAAGTACAGGGCTTCCTGGGGCATCTGTGTGTGTGTGTGTGTGTGTGTGTGTGTGTGTGTGTGTGCGCTCCGCTCTCCCTCATGCCTCCTTCTGTCAGTTAGCTCCCACCCCTACTCACGGACCACAGGTACTGCCCCCTCCCTTGACTCAGGGCCCGGCATGGGCCTGAGACCTGGGCTGAGCCACCAAGATGGCTCTTTGGGAGAGGAACACTTGGCTTTCTACTCTAGAGCTCCTAAATTAGGGAAGCCTAGGGCACATGTGATCACAACTCCTCTCTGTGTTAGAAAACACATGCAAGTTAAACCTATGTGTGTGGGGCCACGGGAGAGTGAGAAAGGAGAGAAAGAGAGAGACAGAGAGAGAGAGAGATGGCTAGTATTTGAGTTCCTGGATTGCTGCCCATCCCTGTGGCAAGCGTGACCTCTGCTCTATTCAATTACATCATCTTCTCAATGCACAGCACTGCCCTGCCACTTTTTTCTTTCTTTTTTTTTTTTGTTCTTCCTTAGATGTGTTAGACTGGGATATACCAATCAAAGAGTCATGATGAGCAGAAAATTTGAAACCAAATATACCTGCGTTTAGAATTCACCTCTTTCATTTACTAAATATATCAGCTAAATAACCCTGAATAAGTAGCATATCTGTGCTTAGTACATATTATAAATAAAATTTAGGATACCCAAAACTTTTCCATAGAGTTTTGAAGATTAATGAAAGAGGCAGAGCACAGTGCCTCATATCCATGTTGTTTTCCCCATTTCCTTTTTTGGGGTCACATAACTTAAGAATGTAAGGAAACAAGAAAGCCAGTGACTCTGACTTGTCCCTGTAGGCATCTCATAGTGAAGTTTACCTGCCCATTTATGGAGGTGGTGCAACCCTGTCCATACTTGCTATCCTATAACCTTCAGCTAGGGTAATACAAGCTGCATTAGTTCCATTTCTTTTATTATTCTACTAAATGCAAGAAAGACCCAGAGTTTTTTTTTTTTTTTTAGCTTTTTCCATCAAAATTTTTATTATTGGTCTTTATTATGGATTTTGTGTTTTTAATGATTTTGTCCATCAATACATTTTTCTCATGTACTTATTAGACAAAGCACACTACAAATCAGCTCTTCTGCTCTGCAAAGGTAATTATTTATCTGACTAAATTACTATAACATACACTGAATATGTAAAAATGTATTTGTTATTAGCTTTTTTTTTTTTTTTTTTGAGACAGAGTCTCACTCTGTTGCGCAGGCTAGAGTGAGTGCCGTGGCGTCAGCCTCGCTCACAGCAACCTCAAACTCCTGGGCTTGAGCAATCCTCCTGCCTCAGCCTCCCGAGTAGCTGGGATTACAGGCATGCGCCACCATGCCCGGCTAATTTTTTTTCTATATACTTTTAGTTGGCCAATTAATTGCTTTCTATTTATAGTAGAGACGGGGTCTCGCTCTTGCTCAGGCTGGTTTCGAACTCCTGAGCTCCAGCGATCTGCCCGCCTCGGCCTCCCAGAAAGCTAGGATTACAGGCATGAGCCACTGCGCCCGGCCTTCCCTTGGATTTTTCTCCATCCACAAACCCCTCTCTCTCTTTTGTAATTTTCAAAATCTCCAATTACACAGTGTATTTCTCCTCAGCTTAAAAAAATGCTTATGTCTCCCACATCTTTACAAACACGTTTCCAGAACCTTCTCCTTGGTCTGGGCCTCTTTGGGAAGAGTCCTGGGTTTGAATCCTGATGCTCTTCAGTCATTTCACCTCACTGAGTTGCGGCTTCCTCCTTTGTCACACCTGTCTCCTTGTGGGTGTTAATCCCAGAAGATGCTCAATACACAGTTGATGATATTTTAATAAACCCCAGTTCCAACATGGCTGGGGTGGCAATGGGCAGTGACTACAGATGGGAATGAGGGATATTTTTGGAATGATGGAAATGTTCTAAAATTTGACTGTAGCTGTAGTTGTACTGTATACTTACTAAAAATAATAGAATTGCACACTTAATGAGTAGGTTTTATGGCATGTGAATTATACTTCAATAAAGCTGTTACAAAAAAGTGAAGGCCACAAGCAAAGATTTCTCCGATGTCACCTGCACCTTCTCACTGCAGAAACTCCTCAAATTCTTCCAGGCAAGAATCACTAGAGGCTTCTTTCCAGCTGTCCTCCTCTCTTAGCTGGGACTCCTGTTCCCTCAATCAACTTTGAGGACACAAGAGGAGACAGGGTCGTGGTAAGGAGCATCATATCTGGGAGCCAGCCAGGCCTGGGTTCGAATCCTGGAGTACCCCATGTGATCACTTGGGCAAAATGTTCTCCTTTCTGAATTTTAATTTTCTCATCAGTGCAATGGGGGAAACACTCTTTCCAGTTTTTGTGGGGATGAAATGAGACAATGCATGTGAAACACCTGTCACCAGGCCACCAGACCTAGTGGAAAGTCAGTGCTGATGAGCTGAGTCCTGAGATTACTTCCGCAGCCTGCCGGGAAGGAGGCTTCTCTGGGCTTCCAGCCTTCAGTGATGGGTAGCTCCCTCAGCTACAGTGCAGGCCTTGTCATGTCTCCTGGGAACTTGAAACAGCCTCCTTACTAACCTTCCCTCTCTTGCCTGTACTGTGGCAATTATCTTCAACTTGGGCTGTCAGGGAGATGTTTCCAGCCAAAAAACCCTGACCATGTCATCATGGTCCTCTCTAAGAGATCTTCGGTTCCCCCATTGCCTACAGGGTGGATTTCGAGGCCCTGAGCATCACCTCCTTCTCTGCCTTCCCTTCTATCCCAGACATTTAAAGCCACGGCTGTCTCCTGCCCACTCTCCCAACCTTCCTCTGCAGAAATTGAATTTCTCTTCTCTGCTCTTCTCCCCACCTAGCAAGCCTTTGAGCACTTTGCCTGACTAAGTCTCAATTTTGTCCCATGCGAGTTGGCAGTTTCTTATTCTCACTTCTCAGGATTGTTCTGAGAATAATAATAATGATAAAAATAAGATCATGACAATAATAACAAGAATTGAAAATGACAGCAATAGCTAATAATTATCCAGCGCCTAATATGTGTCAAGTGCTTTGCTAAGCAATTTACAGAAGGTGTCCCATTCAATTTAGAGAGTTATGATTTGTATTTTACCATAGGTGACTCAGGCAATTTGCCTTACTCAAGGTCTACAAGTAGCAAGAGTCAAGGACAACAATCAAATCCAAGACTACGTGAAACCAAAATTCACCCTTCAAGCTTGGTATGCAGTAGGTGTTCAATGAAGTATCTTCTTTTTTTGTCTCCCTTCACAGTCTCTTGCCTCAGTCTGTCTGAGGTCAGTCCTTAAGGTTTGGCTGGAGGGGCATAGCCCACATATTCCCTGTACACTCTGGAAGACTTGGGTTCCTCCCCACTAGATCACTTCTTATAGACTTACTCAATGTATAAGTTATTTATTGTCCATAATTATCTATTAAAATAATATTTATTATTCATTGAGTCTACAAATATTAAAGATTATTTAATATTTCATGCCAGGTATGTCAAGGATTGCTAGCTCTCCCCCAGTGTCTGTTCTTCGCTTGCTCTTAGTAAGACAACCCCTGAGTTTTAGCTAGTCACGATTGCTCAGAATAAAGAAAACATTTCCAGCCTCCCCGGCAGCTAGGCGTGGCAGTGTGAATGAGCCCTGGCAATGGACAAGAGAGGAGCAAGCGTGTGACTTCTGAGTGTCCTTAAAAGGAAGTGTGTTACGCTTCCCTTCCTTCTCTTCCCCCGTCCCCGATGGGTGGACAGGGACTTGACTTGTGGGAACTGGAGCGGCTCTTGAATCATCACGTGAAGCTGCCATTGAGGGTGACAGAGCATCAAGCCACAAGGAACCAAGCTGCCTGCTGAATCGTGAAGCTGCCATACTTAACTGTGTACCCAGATTATACATAAAAAAGAAATCACTGTTGGTCTTTTGGAATCATTATTGTTGGGGGGATATCTGTTCAAATAAGCTGAATTAATATCTTAATATACCAGGTGACATTATGAGACCTGGGGTTATAAGCCAAGTTTCTGACATTCTAAAAGGAGAGACAAACATGTAAAATAAGTTTTCAAAGAACAGATGGATCTATGAACATCATAAAACAAATTTACTACCATCTAGAGTGACTGTGGTTGGAGTTTCATTATCTAGGATGACCAGGGAAAGCCTCTCCAAGGAGGCGACATCTGACATGAGATGGAAGGATGAGCAGGAGTCATCCATGGGAAGACTGAAGAAAGGGCTTCACGTGGAGAACAAATGACACCTGCTAAGGCCCCGGAGTGGGAATAAGATTGGCAAGTTCAAGGTTCAGAAAGATATCCACATGTGTATCCTTCTGTTAGGAAGCTGAGAATAAGTAATTCTCAAATTAAATGTTTCTTGGTATGTATTTATGAGTTAATAGATTCCTTTGTGTCTCTGGAGGCAGATGGCTTTAATTGGCCTGTGTCCCTACTGGCATGGGTGCCGGCCAGTTTCCCACACTCTCTTCTTGTGCTTTGCTGGGACATCTGCTACATACTGTCCTTTGGCCTGGCTGACGTCACTGAAATCCCCTCCTGTTCCAATGCGCTGCCCACAGCCCTGCCGATAAAAGGGAGACTCATCCCTGCTGCAGGGAACTCTGTTTCCATCCCCTGCAGCTCAGCCGCCTCCTTCTCTCGGGTCCTGCCAGCCATGAAGCTTCTTTTCCTGTTGCTTGCCCTCCTCCTCGCCACAGAACCAGTGGCGTCAGGTAACTTGGGCCTCTCTCAGGGGTCTGGGATCCTGGTCGTGGGCTTCTTCTCTTTCCCTCCCCTCTCCCTGTGGGTAGCAGCTGAAGCCTGTCTTCCTTTCATGCAGTTTTGGGAGGTTTGCCCAGGACCATCTCATGTTAACATTTCTCCTCGATTCTTTTTCGCCAAGGTGGTGAGGTGATAGATGTCTGGAGCATCTGGCACTTAGGGGCTGGAGTGACATTCTGGTGGGAGCTTGGGAGAGGGCCTAGGGGTGGAGGATTGGGTGTGGGTTGGGGACTTGTTGAGGACTTTGGGAGATTAGGTTGAAGGCTGGGGTCCAGTTATGAAGGAGGAGAAAAACCTTGGGTTGGAGGGATGGGGGGAATATTACGATGATGTGGAGGTGAGGACCTGGGCTTCCCCGAAGTCTTGGGGTTGAGTTGGTGGGGAGATGGGATTTTGAGCTGAGTGGAGCTAAGGTTGGGGATTAGGCTGTGAGTTAGTGGAGCTTGGTGATGGGTTGCTTGCTGGTGGGAACTGAGGTTGGTAACTAGATTAGATTTGGGTTTGGTTTGGAGTTGGGGGTTGGGGGCAAAGGCTAGGAGTTCTGATTTAGGTTGGACCAGGTTTTGAGTTTGAATTGGGTGAATATGGGGTCAAGGAGGATTGGAGAGTGGGTTGGGTGGTGGCTAGAGTTGAGGCTTGCTGGGCTTAAGTTAGACAGGGCCAAGCTATGAAAAGGAGCTGGGTCTGTTGTAGGGTGAGTGAATCCCCTCGGTTCCCTGACATTACAGGTGTTCATTGTCCTTTTCCTGTCATTCCCAAGCTTTGTTAGGTGGGTCATTCATTAATGTCAGTTGATCCCAAAGTAAGGAGTAGGAAGTCAGGGGATGGGAGTCTAGAAGGGTGGGAATCTGAAGAAGGCTCTCCTGAAAACTCCAGGGTTCCCAGATGGATCAATTGTCTCAGTTCTCTCCCCTTTTAAGGTCTCTTCTCTCCTTTCCTGGGTCTGGGTCCAGCATTACCTACTCAACCTGCTTTCTTCCCTTATTCTCTGTCCTCCTGCTCCTCCTCTGCCTCCTCTTATCCCTCCACCTGAGGAATGCTAGTGTCTGCTTAATGGCTGTTCCTATGCCCCCAAGGAGAATGTTGGATGGATGGATACTGCCGGTTGGTGTGCAAAAATGATGAAGACAGCATCTCACGCTGCCGAAATCGTAAACGGTGCTGTGTCCCTAGTCGTTATTTAACAATCCAACCAGTAACAATTGATGGAATCCTTGGCTGGACCACTGCTCACATGCCCACTCCAGCCACAACTAAGAAGACAACATAGAAATCATGTATAGAAATGACGTTGTTTCAGGTTCCTTAGTCCACATCCCATTAAACTCACAAATTTGTTTCTTGTGTCTGTCGATCATAAGGAATGATACCTTAAATGGATTGAGGGTGGGGAAATGGCAGGGTGGGGCTTAAAGCGTAGTGGAGAGCAGTCCCTGGGGCTGGGTCGCAGCAGTGGGGTAATGACTACAGTCTTGGGGCTGGTTCCCCATTGACCAGCCCAGGAGAGGCTATTGAGTCAGGAGTGGACTGAGGAGAGCATGGTGGAGCCTGAGAGATTTAAAGGCACAGCAGATGCCTAGAGAGGGGGAGAATCCTTGGGGTGGGAGAGTTGGTCCATCTTGGGAAAGAAGGGGCTGGGGACAGGTAGAGCTGAGTAGAGCCCAAATCCTTGGGTTCCTGGGGAGATCAGGTGACATGCTTTCTGATGGTGAAGAGCCCACAGCCCCAGGGGTCAGAAGGTTTCTAAGAACTAAACAAGAGATAAAACACATGAATTTACTCATTTATATATAAATTTGTTCATTATTCATTTTTTACATTCTTTCACTGATTTACCTATTCATCTATTCACCTCAGCTCTGACACTTGCCACTGGGAGACTCTGCCTATAAACCACTCAGAAATTCATCTTCTGGCTGGGTGCAGTGGCTCACACCTGTAATCCTAGCACTTTGGGAGGCCAAGGAGGGAGGATCACTTGAGGTCAGGAGTTCAAGACCAGCCTGAGAAAGAGCGAGAGAGCCTGTCTCTACTAAATATAGAAAAATTAGCTGGGCGTGGTGGCGCATGCCTGTAGTCTCAGGTACTCAGGAGGCTGAGGCAGGAGGATTGCTCGAGCCCAGGAGTTTGAGGTTGCTGTGAGCTAGGCTGACACCATAGCACTCTAGCCTGGGCAACAGAGCGAGACTCTGTCTCAAAAAAAAAAAAAAAGGAAATTCATCTTCCCCATCTGTAAGATGATTAGGATAATGGTAGAATCTGTCTCAGGATCATGGGATCATGGTAAGAATGAAATGAGATAATGCAGAGCATAGGGCCCAGTACATAGCAAGCCCTCAATAAATGTCAACTGCTGCTAGTGTTCATGGATTTCTTCACGCATTTACAGAATATGTGCTGTGTGCCTTTCTACTGTGTTAGACTCTGAAGGAGACAGAAGCCTGTCTCATTTCAAGTGACAATTTACCCAGGGAGAAGATCAACTCACGGGCAACATGTCAGAATCCTGATTAGAATCCAGGGGACCCGGTGTCTTCCCAGGTTTTGTTATCTCAAGTCCCATTCTTGGGGCCTCATTTATCCAACACAGTCGTTCACCCCTGAACTGTGTTCCTGCAGCGAGATCGGGGACCCAGAGTGCTTTGTAAAGCATGGTGCATGACACAGAGACAGACAGAAGGGGTTCACTCTGATCCAGGAAGACAATTTGCTCTCAATTCAATATTTCTGTTCTCAGACTCTGGAAAGAAAAGCACTCTTCTCTGATTGTGGTCTTCTTCTGGGCTTCCTCTGGCTAAGTCCCTCCTCATGGGGTGAGGAGTGGCTGGGGGGAAGGGGAACATACCCACCTGGAGCCTCTCCCTGCCCTGCCTGTGCTTTGATTATCTGGCTCCCGGGATTCCCTGCCTAGGGAACCCTTGTGTCTACTTCCAGGAACTGCATGGGCCTTTCCCCAAGGCCCACCCTGGAGGGTGGAGCCCGCTGGGTGTGCACCCCTAGGCAGGAGAAGTGCCAGGGGACGCTCCTGATTTCAGGGGCTGTGGGCAGAGCAGGGGATGGGTGAGAAGAGAGGGGAACTGTGGGCTGGGCTGGCTCCCCTCGAGCTGCTGTGTTCCTGCACGGAGCTCTGTCCCCTTTCCATCGATCCCCCAGACACACACATATTAGATGGAAATCCTTAGGGGCTGAGAATCTCTTATATAAACATCTGTGTGCCTGGTGTTAAGCCTGGTGCTTGGCACGAATGGAATTTTGTGAGTGCTTCTTGATTGAAGGAATAGATGCGTGATGAATTCAAGAGTGAAAGCATGAATAGATTTGGTGGGGGTACACATAGCTGATTCCAGGTTCCAGGAATCTGGGTGGGATCCTTTCTGGGCTGAGGGAGCGGAGGACCACTGCATCAGGTATACTTGGCAGTGTCAGAAAGGATGCAGAGGTGTTCCTGGGTCTTGCTCACGTAGGTTCTTCTTATTCCTCAGTTAGTTTGCTCTTAAAACACATGGACTTCACAGTGTTGGAGGTGGTCTGGGAGGGTCTAAGGATCCCCCAATACTTGGGGTTTGGCATTAACCTTTCCACACACAGCCATTTAGGTCCCAGTTTGAAATTCATTCATTACAAATTGTTATCTATTCACTCGGTCAATAACTTTTATCAAGAACACTGGGCACATGGAGACAACCTGGGGGGAGATAGAAGGCTGGAGTGAGGAAAAGGTTCAGATCTCAACATTGAGCCATGCAGAGTTTTCAGAAGACACTTAAGTCTGTGTCTGAATCTCTGGACTTGGAGTTTGGGAATTTAAAACTCATTCAGATTATTTTTTTAGGAGATAAAGTGCCCAATTCTCTTGCCACACTTCCTTCCTTCCTTCATTTTTAAACATTTTTTTTGAGACATTGTCTTGCTCTGTAGCCCAGGCTGAAGTGCAGTGGCGTCATCATAGCTCATTGCAACCTTGAACTCCTGGGCTCAAGAGATCCTCCTGCCTCAGCCTCTCGAGTAGCTGGGACTAGAGGCATGCACCAACACACCTGGCTAATTGTTATTGCCTTTGTAGAGACAGGGTCTCTCTATGTTGCCCAGGCTGATCTGGAACTCCTGGCCTCAGGTAATCTTCCTGCCTCGGCTTGTCAAAGTGCTAGGGTTACAGGTATGAGCCATCACACTTGGCCCCACTTCCTTCATTCTTAACCACTGTCAAACTGTGAGACTCTCAGGCAGCCTCTCCCTGTCTTCCCATTTCACAAATGGAGAAATTGAGGCTCAAAGGGGAAAAGTGACCTATGTTCATAAGTATGTTTGAGACAATACCGGATTAATTAGCAGGACTTCTCTGACTTCTGGTGAGAGGGCTGAGTGAACGTGGAAGATGATAAGTAGATGTGGGCGCTACATGTGTGGTGGTGCAGAGTGACATGAAGCCAACAAGCAGGGGGTGTTAGGAGCTACAGAGCACCTAACAAAAGCTTTGGGAGTTAGTTTGGGCACCTCTGTAACCCCTTTCCGGGGCTGCTGTGGTCTCTCTCCAAGGGGTAAGCATGAAGCAGGCTGATCTAACTGCCCTACCCTTCCAAATGTACAGTTCTGCCCACTCTTCTTTGGGATGCAAACTGGCCCTCTTACTCAAGGAATATGGAAAAAGACCTTATCTCCCAAGGATGTGACAGAAAGGGTATGGTTTTTGGTCTAGTAAGCTTCCTTGAATCTCTTGGATCTGACACTGGATCTGGATAACGGAGGTTCAGAGGCTCTGACCTCCCCTAGCCAAGCCCTAACAGGTAGAGAGCAGCGTGGCGTGTGAGAAAGGGCATGGGCTTGGAGTCACACTGAGTGCTGTCTGAGTCCTTGCTCGGCCTCTAGTAGTTACGAGGTCTTTGCCAGAACACTGCTTCTCTCTGAGCCTCAGTGTCACAGTGCAAGAAAAGGAAATAAAGACATCTACTTCAGATGGTCCTAGGAAAGGTTCAATTAACACATATCAGTTGGCTCATAGTGAATACTCAGCAAATGGTAATGGTCATTATTTTTATTTTATTTTTTCAGTCAAAGGATCATTTTTGTTTTGGAGACCTCAATCCCAAGGGGAAATAATTATAATGCAAATGGCTAGCATTTCTTGAATGCTTATTATGGACTGGGGACCATGTCTCTAGTTCCTATCTGAACAGCCTCCAAAAACCCAAACCAACACCAAAAACAAAAACACCTCTGGCTATCACTGAAGGACTTCTGTCTGTCTAATTTCATGGGAATATTCTCAAGTTGTGTTCATAGGTGTTGTCCAGAAATGAATCCTTCAGCAAAAAAACTTTATGTGATAATAAAAACAACAACAATAGTTAACATTTATTTAGTTCTTACTATGTGCCAGTCCCCAATTGCTTTCCATTTATGAAGCCATTAACCCTCACAACTCTAGGCATTAGGTATTATTACAGTCTACACTGCACAGATGGAAAAGGGTAGAAGAGAGAGGTACAGAAACTTGCCCGAGGCTACACAGCAAGTAAAATGGGAGCCAGGACTGGAACCCAGGGTTTCTTGATTTTAGATCCTTTTCTTTTATTCTGTCTATTGCCTCTGAGGTTATTTTATTTATTTATATTTTAACTTTTTATTTTGAAGTAATTATAGATTCACAGGAAGTTGCAAGAAAGAGGTCCTGTGTACACTTCATCCAGTTTCCCCCGATGGTTATATATATTTCACATAACTAGAGTACAATATAAAAACCAGGAAACTGATACTGGTACAATATATGGGTATACTTATTTTTAAAATATTTCTTTTTTTTTAAGTGAAAGTAGATGTTTATTACAGAACAATTTTTTTCTATTAATTAAATGCTTTGAACAAAAAACCATAATACCATGAATTGACAATGACCGGGTAGCATGCAAATACTTCAGGATGGAGAGGTGTGTTTGTTCTCAATAAATTTACATATAATAAATTTTTATGACATTTGATTCCAAAATATCCAAAATGTATGTATGATTTGGCCTGATATGATTAATAATTTAAAGTAAAACATAAACATAAGGGCAATTTAAACATTGGTATTAAATGAGTCAATTCAAAGTCAGTGACTGGAGACCTATATTAAAAAAACTTGAGGTCAAATAATCTTTAGGAAGCAACCCTGCACTTATGTACATTTGAAGATCAAGGGCTAAATTCCACTCTCAATGAATACCCTTAAGCAAAGGATGTATAAAATCCATCACACATCTGTTTCAAAAACAGCATGTTTCCAAAATCATACATCTCTTTACAAATAGACATTATAGTATTAATAGCTGTAGAGACACCATCAGGATGAGTTCCAAAATATGCTGCTAACTTTCACAAGGCATCCCTGAGCCATCTCTTAAGGCATTCATTTTAATCTTGGAGCTTTAAGAACATCTTTTTTGCTTTAATCAGCTTTACATCTCTATTTTCATCTTCTCCATAATTGGCACGGTCTCTCTTCTTGGCAAACTTTTTCTCAATTGTCCCCACCAAGGTCTCATATCTTCTAGCCATTTCTTCATCTGACAAATTGACCTCCTCTGTTTTATCTTCAACAACTTCTGCTTTGTTCTTAGCATTCATCTGAAGCGGATTAAATCCTCTGAATGACATTCTTCCATAGAGAAGATCTTCACATAACAAGAAACTCTGCCCTTCTATTATGAAACTCTCTCTCTCTGTCAGTACTGGTAAATCCAAGTACCAGTGCTCTTCACCAGTGATTTTCTTTTCTTTCTCTTCTAGTTGTTTCTTTGTTTCTGAGTCCAGTCCCCTTTGCATGAACTTCATGCGCAGCAGGTTCTTGGACAACTTGGTCTTCCGCTCGGCCACCATGGCGGCTCTAGCCCCATGCCGCGCTCAAAATATTTCTATTTATAATATTTATTACCTTAGTGTTTTATAAAATGTATGACACAAACATATGTGTATACTTCTATGCCATTTTATCACGAGTGAAGATTTATGTAATCATCACCATGGTCAAGATATAGAGATGTTCCATCACCACAAAGATCTCCCTCCTGGTACTCCTTTAAAATCATACCAGCTCTCCTCCCTGTCCACACCCTCTATCACTATGCCTACGCCCTGGCAACCACTAATCTGTTTTCCCATCCCTATAATTTTGTCATTTTAAGAGTGTTGTATAAATGGAATTGTATGTGAGCTTTTGAGATTGTCTTTTTTTTCACTCAGCAGTGTGCTCTTGAGAGCCATCCAAATTGTGTGTATCAGTAGTTTGTTCTTATTAATTCTGAGTATTTCTAGCCAGGACATTAAGGCAAGAAAAGGAAAAAAAATGTATACAGATTAGAAATGAAGAAATAAAACTGTCTCTCTATTTGCAAATGCCACAATGGTTTCTGTAGAAAATTCCTAAGAATCTACAAAAAACAGAACAAAAGAAATATAAAAACAAAACACCTAAAACTAATAAAGAAGTTCAGCAAGGTCACAGGATACAATATAAACATACAAAAATCAATCATATTTCTATATACTAGCAATAAACATGTGGACACTGAAATTAAAAATACAATATCACTCAGAATCACTCCAAAAAAAATAAAATACCTACGTGTATCTAACAGAACATGTACAGAAATTGTATGCTGAAAAGTGTAGACTACAGATAAAAGAAAATAAGATCTAAATAAATGAAGATGCATGCCATGTTTATATTAATATTTTGTAAGACTCAACTAGCAAAGATGTTAATTTTCCTCAAATTGATATATGCATTTAATATAATTCCTATCAAAATCCCAATATGAGTTTTTCAAGATATGGGCAAGATTATTCTGTCTATACCTTGTCTAAAGAGAAATCTGCAAAGGAAAAGAATAGTTAAAACAAAATTGAACAAAGTTGGAAGAATTATTCTACCAGACGTTAAGACATTATAAAACAATAGTATTCAAGACTGTAGTATTGGTGGAGAGATATTAGTAGATACATAGTTCAACGGACCAGAATAGGGCACCCAGAAAAAGCTCCACACAAGTACAGCCAACTGATTTGTGACAAAGGTGCAAAAGCAATTTGATGAAAGAAAGATATCCTTTTTAAGAAATGATGCTGGAGCAATTGAAAATCTACAAGGGGAGGAAAAAAAAAACCTCCACCTAAACCTCACACCTTACACAAAAACTAACTCAAAGTGGATCATAGCCTTAAATGTAAAAAATGTAAAACTATAAAACTTCTAGAAGAAAACATAGGAAAAAAACCTTCGGACTAATGGCTTGGTGAAGAGTTCTTAGATATGAAAAGAACAACCTATAAAAGAAATAAAATGGATAAATTGGATTTTTTCAAAATTTAAAACTTTTCACTTTGTGAAAGACCTTGTGAAGAGGATGGTTGAAAAGACAAATCACCACTGGTCAGGGATATTTGCAAGCGCGTATCTGGCAAAGAACTTGTATCTAGAATACATAGACAACTCTTAAAACTCAGCAGTAGAAAACAAACAATCCAATTAGAAAAGGACAAAAGGCATAAAAAAAATGTCAGTGAAGAGGTTATACAAATAACATATGAAAATATGTTCAACATCATTAGCTATTAATATTAGGGAAATCCAGTTAAGACCAGAATGAAATTCTGCTACATACCTATTAGAACAGCTAAGATTAGAAATAGTGACTTCCCCAACTTTTTCTGAATTTTGGCCCATCAACTCTCCATTATCTTGTTGGCCTTTGATGCCTTCTGACAAATTTAAAAAAATATGTCCATCTTTCTTCTGCCAGATTTTATCCCAAATTGCTATTTTATTATTACTGGAAGCAGAAGAATACAAAACATTATTTTGGCCATTGTATTTTAAAATTTTCTTATCATTTTATCCAAAAACTTCACTTATTATCACATTGATCCTCTTTAATTTATAAACTATAAGTATTTTCAAAAACATTTCCTTTTGAGGAGGTTGTTAAATAATGAATCAGATGGTCTAAAACAATAACAAAAACAAAAACCAAAAAACACTGGAAATGACCAAAAGGCCCCTCAATAGGTGAATGGTTAAATAATAAGCTACTACATCCCTGCCATGGAATAGTATTCAGAATCAAAAGGAATGAACTATTGATAGACACGACTGGGATGGATCTCATGTTCTGTTGATTTGTCTTCATTCAAGTTGAGATTTTCCTGGTTCTCAGCATAAGTAATTTTTGCTGGAACCTGAACATTTTTGGTATTATGTTATGAGATTCTGGATCATATTTAAATGATCTTTGTAAGCTCATTACACTCTCTGACACTGCTCTGGTGAGGAAAGAATGGTGTTGCCATGTGGGGGTGGAGGTCCAGCTTCTCCACTTGGCTTTCCTTGACCTGGAGGGAGAGGGGGGAGGGCTCCTCATTCCTGCAGGGCCAAGGTGAAAGTCCTCCTCTGTCATCACCCTGTCAAGGAGATGGAGGGATGCCTTCTTTTGCCAGGTAGGGGAAGTCAAGGTCCCCCACTTGGGCTTCTCTGATGTCACCCTGGGAGGTTACACCTCCTTACTGCTTGCAGAGAGAAGAAGTCTAGACTCCACTCGGCCATTTTGGTGGAGGTGCGAGTTGGGCTGTAGTTTTGTCTGTGGCTTCTGACTGAAAGCAGAGTGGTTATTGTCTAAAATGCTCTGTCTTGCTTGGCTACACCTTTCCTGGTCCTTTGGCTAGAAAGAGCAGACTTTTCCTGGGACCTTTCAGGTATGCACTCATTTGTGTTTCCAAATCCCCAAGTTTTCCATCACGAGTCCGAGATATACAAAAAGAAAACCTAGGATGTTCATTCATGGCTGTTTCATTCCTCAGGTCCCAAGGCCCTTGCTGGGTTTGCCTTCTTTTTTTTCACCCTTCAGAGTATTCTTATGTTTGTTTCATGTGTTTTGCCCAGGGTTTTAAACTGTACTTAGCAGGACAAATAGAAAAAATACATTTACTCCATTTTTCTGGAAGTGAAAGTCACTGTCACCCTTGAGATTTTTACTATGCTCCCTGACTCATCATACCTATGTCACTGTTAAGTGGAAATTAATTATTTGTGTGGTTTTTTTTTTTTCCAGCCAGACGTCGTGCTCTTAAATGCATGGGTAACAGTGGAATCTGTAGAAACTCTTGCAAAAAGGATGAAAGGCCCTACTTCTATTGCAGAAACTATCAACCATGCTGCCTCCAGTCCTACATGAGGATAAGCCTTTCTGGCACAGAAGAAAATAATAAGTGGTCCTATGACAAACGATGGCCAAAAATACCTTGAGTGCTGGTGATCACCATTCTCAAGCTCTCTGGGACCCCAGACCTTCTGTCAATTCCCCCCCCCCCCCATTAAAATTCATGCATCTCCTACCTGTGTCTGTCTTTCATCCGCTGGAAATCACAGTAAGAGATTGGATTTTGCGTGGTGACATCTCCATCCCATTCTGGATACAGCGCTATGTGAGAGAAGGCTGGACAACTGGAGTGACAATTAGGGAGGGGCTAGACAAGCCAATGAGGATGGACAGAGAATGTATTTGAGTCCAGTGATGGAGGGTTGAAGGCTTCAGGCAGGGTCATGACTTAATCTGTGCTGTCTTGGACTCAGACAGGGACCAGAACCAGTGGGATGGGTGCGCAGGTGGCAGGTGGAGGTCTTGCAGACAAATTTGGCTTAGTTCATGGAAGAATTTCTATGGCAGAACCAACAGGGCTGTTGTAATGTGGAATAAGCTCTCTTAATTTCAAGTTGTGGGGCTGAGGGTTATGTTTGGTGGTTTTTACCGAAGGAATTTGAATGTTGGATGCTATTGTTGATCGTTAAAATCCTTTAAATCCTTAAAGAGCTGAGGAGACTTCTGCCCCTAATTACAACCAACATTAACTTTTTAAATGTAAAATTCTAATTTTACTTTTTGTGTCTTACCTCCCACTAATATCTTATTTCTTTCTTTATCTTTGGTTCCAAATTTTGTCAAAAGTAGAGCAGCCACACTTGCACCCACTACTTTCTCTGTTTCTCTGATTCTCCTCAACTCATTACAATTTACTTTTGTGCTTATTATTCTATTGAACTGGCTCTGGTCAAGGTCATCTATGTATCTCCTTTTTGATAGTTTTAGGATATTGCTCAACTTGTATCTCAATCTGCCTCTGGGCAGCATTTCCCCCATAGTTTATTCCCTCCTTGAAAACCTGAACTTGCTAGGCTTCTGTGACCTCACTCTTCTTCTGTTTTCCTCCTAAAGTTCAGGCTGCCCCTCCTCCATCATCATTTGGGGTTCCTGTCTTGTCATTTGTTCCATTGGCTTTCTCTGGGGTCACTCTTCTCTTCTGAGAATAAAAATGCTCCACATTCTTAGGAAAAGGCTGGTAGTTCTATAGCCATGACAACAAGTGAATACTTTGAAAAGTTTTTAACTTTTTTCATTGATCCATGACATCTTCCTTCAGTGAACACACCTCTGAAAGCGAAAGGACAGCATTAAGCTCTGAAAGTCAGCCAGTCAGCTCTCTGGGTTGACTTCCGTGTACACGCTTCCAAGTTGTCGCCAACCTATTCCCACATGGGTAACCAACACAACTCCCCCCAAGCTCTTCCCCCACATGCTACATAAGTTCAACACTTTGCTCTGCTTAATGAGCCTGTGACTGACCAGCATAGCTCTCCTGTTCTTAAGAAAGAACCATTCCAGCATTTTGGTGTTAGATGTTGAGCAATGGTTTCATTCTTTGACAATTATCTGCTTTTCTCCTTCCTTCAATGCTGTCACTCAGCCCAACCACAAAGTTTATGATCTGGAGAAAAGTGTTGGTCTGGACCTCTGTTTCAGGAAGAATACTGGTCTTAGAACCCAGTCTGACCCTCCCACTGAAAACAATTTTTAAAAACTTAGTTAAAATACACAACAAAGCTTCTTAATCATCCCTGACCTTGCAAGGAAGTAAAGCCAAGTATATTACGGCCAGGTGAAAGCAGGCTCTCTTCTGAAGGCAGTAACTGAAGCTTGCTTTGGTCTTAAAGGCATTTGCTGAATCAGGTGAACTTGAGCTTTGGTTTCCATGGCTTTGGCAGAGGTGGGGGTGGGCAGGAGAGAGGAGATAGTACCTAGGATCTGAAAAAATATGTGTCTGGTAGGAGACCCCCTATATAAATCCCAGTCCTGAACGTGTTATATACACTGTGCGAGGATAAACCAGATACAATATTCCTTCTGTTTCAACAGATGTTTCCAAGGAAAATTGCCTGGTTTTGAACTTCGGTACTCAGTAAATAGAAAAAAAGTCTCCAGTGAGGATTTATAACCTTAAGCTGGACCTCGTATAGTCTTTTAGTCTGAATGCACAGTACATGGGCAGGAAAATGGCTGCTTTCACCCAAGGTGTTCTATAAAGAAAGCCTTAGTGTCTTAATAGTTACTCTTATAGATGCAAAGATTTAGAATTTTGATTTCGACCACTTATGCTGCCATAAAGGGGCAGTACTAACACAAAGGATGCCTTTGATATCCCAAGACACCTGCCGGGGAGACAGAAGGACACATGAAAAGATCAGTGTTGGAATATTTAACTTTAGTGATCAAGGCTGTGCATAGGTCACTGGCAAACGAGAAACACTAAAAATGGGTTAAAATCTGTCGTGGGAATAATTTGACATTTCAAGGAGAGAGGAGAGCACTGAAGAGTTTATCATTAGAAACAGTGAAAAATCTTAGACTTCTTTACACAGCTGTTTCTATCTAGAATTACACATGGGATTGGGGGAGAGTCACCATGGTGTTTTCAGTGCTTTGGCTCTGATTTGGTTCATCACTCTGAGCTGTGATGAACCTTTGGGCGAGAGATCTCAGTTGCGTGGACCACCTCAGGCTGGTTAACTGTGACTTTCTCGCTTGTTACGTCAAAGCGGTATGTAGTGGGCACTAGTGTTGAAATTACATCAAATGGTACTGATGATGTCAAATCATACGAGAGTTTAGAATGTGTCTCAGGAACTTGCTGGTGCCTTTTCTTGCCTGGAACGCAGCAGACTTGACGATTTGTACACTTTTCTTGTATCACTTCTTCATCTTTGCATTGTTTCCTGCAGTGCCCAGATTTGTTCCAGCATTTTTTTCCGCCACCATAGGCTGGGTAACAAAAGGAAAGATCACTGATTTCACCGATGCTCTCAATTTTACCAGCATGATTGTATATCTGGCATCCTGCAACCACACTGTGGGTCGTAATTAGACTATGGCTGCACCCCCTCTTGCCTCAGGCCCGGTAAATACCATGTTTCTAAAAATGTCAGTTTCTGACCTCCCACCTGCCCGTTTTTAACTTTTCTGAAAGTGAGATGAATCTTACCATCAATGAAAGGAAATTTGCTCGTCATAAGGAATTGGGGCAAGTTATAATGAAGCTACCTAGGCATGTGTAAAGCTACCTGCATAAAGAAAGTTCATCTTGCTGCTACTGTGATTAAGTTATTTGCATTGGTCATATCCTATGTGATGAAATTTCTTTGACTACCTTCTACTGTGAAACATACATCCAAATGAGTACATGAAATATATTTGTGTAGTTTAAAGACTAATAATAAAATGAGTACCATGTGCCCATGCCCTGATTAAGAAATAGAACATTATTAGAACTTTAGAATAGTGCAGGTATTCTGATGTGATAGGCTTCATTTGCTCAGGGGTTAGGCCAGTGCTTCTTAAACTTTAATGTGCATGTGAATTATGTAGAGGTCTTGTTCAAAGGCAGATTCTGATTCAGTTGGTGGGGCAGGGTCTGTGTTTCTGCTTTTCTAACAAATCTCTAGATGATGCCAAAACTACTAGTCTGTGGACCACACTCTCTGTAGCAAAGTATCAAGCCATAAAAAAAAAAACCTCAATAGGCAGGGCACAGTGGTTCATGCCTGTAATCCTAGCACTCTGGGAGGCTGAGGCCGGAGGATTGCTCAAGGTCAGGAGTTCGAAACCAGCCTGAGCAAGAGCCAGACCCCGTCTCTACTAAAAATAGAAAGAAATTAATTGGCCACCTAAAAATATAGAAAAAATTAGCCAGGCATGGTGGCGCTCAGAGGCTGAGGCAGTAGGATTGCTTGAGCCCAGGAGTTTGAGGTTGCTGTGAGCTAGGCTGACGCCACAGCACTCTAGCCTGGGCAACAGAGTGAGATTCTGTCTCACACACACACAAAAAAAGTAGACCATACTTTCTGCTCTTATGAAGATTTCAGTCTTTTCTGGAGACAATAAATAAGGCAGTAAGAGAAGAAAGTAAATGGAGAGAAATGACGCAGGGAAGTGGGGTAGGAAGCGTGTGATCAGAAGGCAAGTAAAGACCTTATTGAGAAGTAAGGGGAAGGGTGAGCTATGAGACTAACTGGGGGAAGAGTGTACCAGGCAGAGGAAGCAGCAAGTGCAAAGGCCCAGAGGCAGGATCTATCTCTAAGTTTTTGAAGAACAATAAGGTGGCTATGGGCTATGGTGAGTGTAGAATAAATTAAGTGGAGAGTCATTAGAGAAATATAATGGAGGCTGAGATCACATAGAGTCTTGCAAGTCACTGGAAAGAAGCCATTGACACATTTTGATTACAGGATAATAAAAGAAATGCAGGTTAAAACAGCAGTGTGAGATTATACCCATCCAACTAGTAAGAAGAATGCTGAGTGTTGGAGGGATTATGGTGACAGAAAAATCCTTTGCACTGCTGGTGGGAGGGTATGGTTATCTCCCTGTCCCTATAAATGTCACTGATTTTTATTTTTCTTCCTTAAATGTAGGAGGGGCTGTCCAAGATAAAGCATGAAGACTTTATGCTTCTTTCATCATCTCCATTCTTCCCTCCAACTAACCAATCTTACAAGAACACTCAGACTTGAAACCGCAGAACGTGTCAATATTTCCTTCACTCCCCACTTGCCGAGTTTCTATGACCCATGGATTGCTTTTACAAAATCTTTCACATCTGTCTCTTTCCTAGTCTCCATATCTCCGCTAGAACTCAAAGCAGACACAATTGGTTCCATATGGATTACACAGAATTGTTCCCGATTGTGTCTGGAATTCCAACTGGAGAATTACTCAAAAGCCCGGAAGCTGGCAATTTCTGCAATGTCCTAAAAGATACATAAGGGAGGAATTAATGGAGTAAATAATTTTAGATGTACCTTTAATTTGGTCATTTGACTTCTAAGAATCTAGCCCATATAAATCCTTGTCCAAATATGTAAATATAGTTGTACAAGTATGTTCACTGCTGTGTTGTTAGAAAATTAGAAAACATCTCAAATGACTATACATAAATTATGGTTTATCCTACAATAGAACTATATAACTTTACAAAGAATGAGACAAATCTTCAGATGGCGACATGGAAAGGCAGCCACAAAACATTAGATGAAAGAAGAATGCTGTGTAACTATGCATCTAGTGTCTTTAATTTTTTATAAAATGGAAATACTTAGATTTATTTTATGAGAGTTTGATCATATATTAAAACGCATCTTGAAAGATATACAATAAAGAGGAAAACAGTTCCTCTTCAGCAGCAATTTCTTTTTTTTTTTTTTTAATTTTTTTTTGAGACAGAGTCTCACTCTGTTGCCTGGACTAGAGTGCCATGGCGTCAGCCTAGCTCACAGCAACCTCAAACTCCTGGGCTCAAGTGATCCTCCTGCCTCAGCCTCCTGAGTAGCTGGGACTACAGGCATGTGCCACCATGCCTGGCTAATTTTTTCTATATATTTTTAGTTGGCCAATTAATTTCTTTCTATTTTTTTAGTAGAGACGGGGTCTCACTCTTGCTCAGGCTGGTCTCGAACTCCTGACCTTGAGCTATCCACCCGCCTTGGCCTCCCAGAGTGCTAGGATTACAGGCATGAGCCACAGAAAAATTGTTTACTATAAGAGAAAGTATTCTCTTATATAATGTTTTAAAGTATTTTGGGGGTTTTTAAAGTGTGTATCTATATATACATATACATATATATATATATATTTTGTTTTTTTGAAACAAGGTCTGGCTCTGTTGCCTGGGTCAGAGTGCAGTGGTGTCAGCCTAGCTCACAGCAACCTCGAACTCCTGGGCTCAAGCAATCCTCCTGCTTCAGCCTCCCGAGTAGCTGGGACTACAGGCGTACACCACCACGTCTGGCTAATTTTTCTATTTTTAGTAGAGATGGGGTATCCCCTTGCTCAGGCTGGTCTCAAACTCCTGAGCTCACGTGATCCTCCCAGCTTGACCTCCCAGAGTGCTAGGATGACAGGTGGGAGCTACCACATCCAGCCTCCTGCCTCTCATTTCTCATCTTTGCTTGGCTTGGCTTCATTCCCTGACTCTTGGTGCCTTCCAGCTTTCTTCAAGCTTTCTTCAGGTGAGGGAAGATAGCTCCAGTAGCCTCAGGCCTACATCTTAGCCTCACTACCTCAGCTTTTCTTTCCAAACATGTGTACATCAAATCCTAGGGAAGGTCTGTGGTTGACCCTGCAGGGTCAGGTCCTGATTTCTGAACCAACCACTCTGGTTAGGGAAGGAACTCTAAGTGGCTAGATCCTGGTCATGTGCCTACCCCTGACCTGACCCCTGAGATTAAGACTGTCAGAGTATTGTGCTTCAAAGCCCTGTGAAATGGGGAAGAGTTAGTTCACCAGTGGTAAGGTGCACAGAGTTGTCAAAAGAAGGGAAGAAAAAAGATGCCAGAGAGACAAAAATGACAAAACCCAGAGTAACAAGGGAAATTGAAGATAAATTCTTTCATGAGAGCAGCACCAAAGAAGTGTAAAAAGTCCTATGATCTGGATTTGCCTTACCCTTCCAGAACCCAATTATAATACTCTTCTTAAAGAGTAGTTTTTTTATGAAATGAAACTCAGGATATTGAGAAAATGCAACAGGATGGGAAATAATCTTGCTTTCCTCAGGGGTGTAGAGAAAAGCAAGAACTGGAAGGCAGTTCCCCCATGGAGGTCAAATAGGCACAGAAAGGGGCAGAGATATGTACAGATGCTAGGAGCAAACCTAACTCTGGAAGGTACAGCAAGAGACAACAGGTAACAACCCAAGAAAGTAGTCAGTCCCCATTGGCTCAACACAAAGAAGCCGGAATGTTTCCCTGCATAGATCTCCGAATATCACCTGTCAGATATATAGGCTGAAGTTAAGTATGCCTTCGCTCCCTAGGTCCAGTAAGAACAGAGACTGTTAAGGACAAGGAAGGGCATCCAGGTCTAGAGAGGGACTCAGGGACTCAGGCATAGGGAACAGAGATGTAGTTATACAAACTGGTTACCAGAAAATCTGGTCTTGGAGACAAGTCAGAAGCCCAATTATTGGAGCCATGAGGTCAGAGGTGGTCTAGCAATGAGTATAATTTTGTACACCAAGTCACTGGGTGCTGGGCCTTCCAGAGGCTAAGATTTGTTTTAGAGGCCAGATGATTGGTTTCTGTGGAAAGAGAGCAGATGTAGAAGTTGGGAATGAGGCAGGTTCTGACATACACAAGGAAAGATTTTACTATGCAAGTTCAATAGACTGGGTTTTTTATTAGATCAAGTCCCAGACCAATACTAAAGTACAAGGGAGATGTTTAAAAAAGAAAAAGTCCACATCTGATCTGAAGTACCCAGGGCTGTAGGAATATCATGACCAGCAAATTATGTACAATGTTGAACCACATTTGGATAAGAATAATTTGTATTATTGATCTGTATTAATTTCTAAGATGTGCCTCTTGCTGTGAAGTTCCATGGATAAAGATTTGGCTTCAGTTTCTGTCTGGAAACCTGGCACTATTTACTTACAAATTAAAAATACAAGTGGATCATTTACATATCTCCTAGAAACCAGAGTTTGTATGTAATATACCTCAA
Source organism: Cheirogaleus major (assembly GCA_963574435.1). NCBI lineage: Eukaryota > Metazoa > Chordata > Mammalia > Primates > Cheirogaleidae > Cheirogaleus > Cheirogaleus major. The sequence goes on from CAUYPO010024254.1 coordinate 24,987, forward strand.
GTAATTTGGGTAATGCTGTGGGTTGAGTTTTTTCCTTCCTTTTTATATTCTAATTAAGCCATCTATCACTTCATTGTGATAATTTTCTCAAGTATACTCTTCTTAAAACTATTAAATTTTATTTAGCATCCTATAGTGTGAAGAATTTTGCCTCCTAGGGAAAATCTCATGTCAGGGGTCATCTGTTATTTTTTGGAGGGTATATGGGGAGGAGTCTTCTCTGATCCTCTTCTTTTAAAAGCTATCACCCTCCTACTCCATGGGATTCTGGTGGGTCTGTCAGATACATGAGTTTAAACTCAGAACCTGCTTGATTCACAAATTCTATATCCTCCCTCTCCCCACAGATACCAGCCATCTGGCCCTGAAACAAATCTCATGGGTTTATGAACCAGGCTACCCAATCAGAGGACCTAATTCCCCAAAACACACAATTGCTCAAGGACAGAGCAAGTGACATAATCTAAATCCCTTCCAAAGATTGATGCAAATGCTGGGACAGTAGAGCTGCACTTTTTTTCTCTGGAATTGCTAGCCATGAGAATAACATAAGCCTGAGTTATTATCTGGCTGTCTCTGCTTCCATATGGAGAAAGCCTGCCTGAAAATGAAGCCACATAGAGAAAAATAGAAGAGGAGAGACAAAGAGAAAGGTAAAAGGAAAGATCTCATGGCATGATTTGCACACTTAAGACTGGGTGTGGTGGCTCATGCCTGTAATCCTAGCGCTCTAGGAGGCCAAGGCGGGAGGATTGCTTGAGGTCAGGAGTTCAAGACCAGCCTGAGCAAGAGCAAGACCCCGTCTCTACTAAAAATAGAAAAAAAATTAGCCAGTCAACTAAAAATAGAAACAAAAAATTAGCCAGACGTGGTGGCTCGAGCCTGTAGTCCCAGCTACATGGGAAGCTGAGGCAGGAGGATCACTTGAGCCCAGGAGTTTGAGGTTGCTGTGAGCTAGGCTGACGCCACGGCACTCACTCTAGCCTGGGCAACAAACCGAGACTCTGTCTCAAAAAAATTAAATAAATAAGTAAAATAAAAAATAAAAAAAAATGATTTGCACACTTAGATCCAGTGATGCTTGAAGCAGGACCCACCCCTTGGACTTCCCACTTCCAGGAGCCTGCGAATTCTCTTTGTTGCTTGCACTAGATTGAGTTGAGTTTCTATCACTTACAGTTGAAAGGGTCCAGATGTTAAAAAAGCTACAATCCAGCTACGTGGAGCTTCGTGGCACTCACACTGACCCTGGTCACCACATGAATGCTGACCAGAGGTAAGTATTATTAGTTTTTGCTTTGTCGGAGGAACATTTGAAAATTAATTTTGTGCTATATAATTTCTACTTTTTGCCTCCAGTTTCCACTTGTTGCAATTGCATGCAATGAAGGTGCACAGAATAAATTGAATAATAAAGGGGTTTCATTTTAATCTTCACCAGGGAGTTAATATCAAGCCACAAAACTTTAGATGTGAACTTGCTTTTCTGATCATTTTTGGTGACAGTATTTTGAAAGAATCTAGTGCATGTATGTGCTTGCAAGTAAGGAGTAACTTTGCAAGATATTCAAGCACATTGCTCTCTGTCATTGGGAATGAAGGAAGTAGGTTTCTCTGTATCACTGAGCATTTAAAAGAATGTACAAAAATCACTCCTAACTGGTGTCCAACATGTTTCCAGCTTTGCTGTTTGGAAGTTCAAAGCCAATCTGAGTCTTGATCCTTTATATGTGTTTTTTCTTGTCTCTAGATGCTTTGAAAATCCCTTTGTCTCTGTTGTTCTGAAGTTTCATGGTCGTGGGGATCTTTCTCCATTCCTTGTGCTGAGTAGATACTTTCACTCTGGAAATTGATTTCCTACAGGCCTGGGGATTTCCATTATTTTATTTTATTTTGTTTTTGAGACATGGTCTGGCTCTGTTGCCCACGCTAGGGTACAGTGGCGTCATCATAGGTCACTGCAACCTTAAAATCCTAGGCTCAAGGGATCCCCCTGCCTCAGCCTCCTGAGCAGCTGGGTATACAGTTGGGTACCACCACGCCCAGCTAATTTTTCCATTTTTAGTAGAGATGGGGTGTCACTCTTGCTCAGGCTGATCTCAAACTCCTGGCCTTAAGTGATTCTTCTTGTTCCATTGTAATCTTCCCTACCAAAGTTTTCAAGAAACAATTCAATATAGAACATATTGGGCAATCCAGGTTTTCTGAAAAATACTCAAAACAATAGAGAAACAAATAAGACGCTAATCCTACCCTCAGAGAGCATACAGTCTAGGGGAAACGACTCAATTTAGAATAATACAAATATGAGTTTATTAATGTTTGGTAACAATAAATAACAGACTGGTTATTTAATTTTTTCATTTATCCTTTAAAACTTTTGGCATATCTGTTTATCTTTATTCGGTAATATACTTGAAAAGTTGAGGAGAAGATCTGGGTGCCCCCTCCAAAATAAAACAAAAAGTTAGGGAGGAAAAATGTTCTTTACCCTCACTAAATAAAAGAAAATAATTGAAACTTTAATTTTCATTTTAGAAGTAATTACATGCAGTGATATCCAAATTTTGTTGGCATGGTAGTTAACAGACAGCTGCCTTTATTTTAGATGGAATTGTAGCTTTTTTGTTGTTTGTTTTTTTTCAAGACAGACAGAGTCTGGCTCTGTCACCCCAGCTGGAGTGCCGTGGCATCATCGTAGCTCACTGCAACCTCAAACTCCTGGGACTAAAGCGATTCCCCTGCCTCAGCCTCTCAAGTAGGTAGGACTACAGGTATGTGCCACCATGCCCAGCCAATTTTTTCTATTTTTAGTACAGACAGGGTCTCGCTCTTGCTTAGGCTAGTCTCAAACTCCTGACCTCTGGAAGGCCTATCCTCTTGTCTCACCACTATATACTCACCCCTGTACTAAAGAGAAATGAGGTAGCATCTTTTTTTTTTTTTTTTTTTTTGAGACAGAGTCTCACTCTGTTGCTCCAGCTAGAGTGCCGTGGGGTCAGCCTAGCTCACAGTAACCTCAAACTCCTGGGCACAAGCGATCCTCCTACCTCAGCCTCCCAAGCAGCTGGGACTACAGGCATGCGCCACCATGCCCGGCTCATTTTTTCTGTATTTTTAGTTGTCCAGATAATTTCTATTTTTAGTAGAGACGGGGGTCTCACTCTTGCTCAGGCTGGTCTCGAACTTCTGAGCTCAAATGATCTGCCAGCCTCGGCCTCCCAAAGTGCTAGGATTACAGGCATGAGTCATCACGCCCGGCCAAGGGAGAATCTTTTTATAGGATGTGGGCTTGTACTGGTCAATTTTGGAGGGAGCAGGGGCTTGTTCTAGATTGAGTTCTGTCAAGAAGTGGAAGCAATTTGATGATTGGGTAATCATTTAATTTTTACCTTGGAGGTAGAGTCACTCATATAGCTACAACAGGGGGGGTATTTTGTTATTTTTGTGATTGTTCAAATGTCCTCGTCTCTGTCCATGTTCAGATACGAATACGGTGTGACCTTGTTATTGTTTTGGTGCACCACGGTTACCCGGTGACCTTGTCTGATTAATGTTGTTCTGTGGAGACTGTTTAGTGAGGGAACACTATGGACGAGTTGTTAGCTGCTGGCTACAGGCTGTCAGGGCCATTTTGTTGTTACTGTTTCACTCTCTCAGTCAGCTATTAATCTTGAACTCAGATTTGTGCTTGAGTTTCCACATGGGACTCTGTGAAACCCAGGTGACAAAGTATGACCAAGAGTTTGGGAGAGGGATAGTCCTCCTGTTTCTGTATAGTTGCCATGCAGTTACTTTGGGAGTTTCCTGTTTCAGAAATGCTCTTGGCCTGATGGTAGCTCCGGTGCCTGGGTTGGGGTCCGGGGGTGAGAGGGAGCTGCTGCCCTCCAATGGCTTCCCAAGTAATTACACCATCAGTGACTTCATGCTTAGATTTCCCGAGGACTTCAGGAACACGTTGGGGCAGGGCCCGGCACAAGGAAAGCAGAGTTAAGAGCCAGCAGAATTTCAAGTATTACTGTTAATGTGGCCCCGTTAGTACTCTTAACTTGTTGATGCCTGGAAAAATATGGATTGCATGAATTGTCGATTTTTAATGATTATATACAGTATTGCTTTTATAATTAGAAGGTATATGTTTAAGATAGAAGAAGAAGAATTTAAACATTTGTGTGAGACCAAGAAAGGACCATGCAATCTAGAAATTCAGAATAATTAAAGATAATGGGGTTAGAAAACTTTTTAATATCAAGGGTTACATAAATAAAGGTTAAAATTTTATTTAAGTTGGAGAGGATTCTGAGAGATTGAAATCCTTGTGCATTGCTGATGAGAATTTAAAATAGTACGGCCACTGTGGAAAACAGTATGTCAGTTCCTCAAAAAGTTAAACATAGAATTATCATATGATCCAGCAATTCCACTTCTAGGTATATACCCAAAAGAATTGAGAGCAGGAGCTTGAACAGATATTTGTGCATCCATGTTCATAGCAGCATTATTTACTATAACCAAAAAGTAGAAATAACCCAAATGTCCATTGACAAATGAATGAATGAAGTGTGGTATATACATATAATGAAATATCATTCAGCCTTAAAAAGGAAGGAAATTATACATGCTACGAGCCTTGAAAACATTATGTTAAGTGAAATAAGTCAGACACAAAAGGACAAGTATTGTATGATTCCAATTATATGAGTTACCTTGCACAGTCAAATTCACAGAGACAGAATATAGAATGGCGGTTGCCAAGGGATAGGGAAGGGGAGAATAGGGAGTTATTGTTTAATGGGTACATAGTTTCTATCTGGGAAGATGAAAAAAAGTTCTGGAGATGAATGGTGGAGATGGTTGCACAACAGTGTGAATGTACTTAATAACACTGAACTGTACACTTAAAATGGTTCAGATGGTAAATTTTATGTTTTGTATATTTTGTCTCAATAACAAAAAAAATACTGATTCTGGGCCCCACACCAGATCAATTTCAGTTGGGGTGGGGAAGAGAGACCAAGGGGGCAGGGCCTGAGTATAGGCATTTTTTTTTTAAAGCTTCTCAGGTGATTCCCTGAGTCATAGAACCCCTGACTCAGATGATGCCTAAGATTCTGTTTTACTTCAACCGTCCACAGTTCTAAGTAAAATGACCCAGTAAGCAAAAATGAAGGCTGCCCACATTTTGCCCCAATTTTATAAATACGAATGACTGCTTCCTTTGATAAATTGCCTGAATCCAAATTGCTAATGGACTTACACTGCTTCTTTTCCAAGTTATTTTTTACTGTTTATCAATTTTGCTTCTTTTTCTAAAATGAATTGATCTCTTCACAAAACTTCATTTGACAGATGTATAAGTGTATACTTGATTAAGATTTTTATATATAACAACAGATTCTAATATAAGTTGTTCTTATAGAGAGTGCTGTAGGTCTACATTCAGCAAGATATTTCTTTGCCAAAGCCAATCTTTTTTGAAGCCTGGCATTTCTGTTTTGCTTGTCACAAATATCCAAGTAGGTTTTTTACCCAAGACTTTATATTAAAGTAATAATTGCAGAATAATTTTTTTCTAGATAAATTATTTTAAAATAATTGGTGTGTAAACACTAAAAGCACTAAAAAAGTTTTCAGTAATGAAAGTGACACAACAGGAGAAAAATGTGGATTATTTTTCTAGAAATCTAATTGGTTTATAAAATAAAGTTGTTTTGAAGTATTTGTTTGTCTTTATGCATTAATCACAGGACATTGAGCCAATCTACAAAGTAAGAGTTCAGCCAAATTAAAGATGAAATGGAAAATATTTTTAAATGTTTCCTATCTAAAATGAGAGAACTGAGGCAAGCGAAACAAAAAGTAATAGCTTTCTGCTCTAGGAGATTTTTTAATATACATTGCATATACATCTTCTAATGAGTTTCGAGTAAAAATTGTTCTTAGAAAAACAAGCTTAATTGAGTTAAAGCTTCTAGAAGTTAATATTATAAGTTTTTGCCTTTCTCTTTTAGAACTTCTGACTTGAAATACTCCGTTTAATATATATATATATTAGCTTTTTAAGTTCTCAGTGAACAGTGTGGTTTAAATATGCTGTATACTAGTGATAGCTATGAAATTATTGAACTCGTTTCCACTAACAAAGGAGTATATTTTTGTGCTTTTTAAACCACATTAAGATACTGGATTCTAAGTTGTTGCAGACAAGGCATTTATTCCTGAAATCAGTTCAAAGCAGTCAAAAGTCCTGAGAATAAAATCTATGGTTTCAAAGAGTAAGCATAGTATTTTCTCTCTCCACATCTTTCTCTCATTAAAAAATTTACTAAATATTTATTATTTAATATGTGCCTTTGTTCATTCCTATGGATACAAAAATGATAATTCACATTCTTTTTTTTGTTTGTTTTTCATTTTTTCTTTTCCCATCTGTGAGCCCTGGTTGTGGAGACCCCTCCTTACCTACATTCACCCTGAGTCAGCACTGGCCCTTGGTGGCTTTCTGGTGTAGCTGCCCCTCACCAGGGGAAGTGGAATGGGTGACCCTGCTGAATAGCTCCTGGCCAGTCCCCTGCACGGAGCTCTGCAAAGACAGTGACTGGCAGCCAGGCCTGGAGGCATCAGAGCTCTACCTGGCCATCAGCCCTGCTTCTTCTTTACAGAACTCTAGCCAAGGAGGGAACAAAATGACAGCTTGACAGCTCAGGATTCACACTGAGGCAGATGGACACCAACCAGCACTCATTTCACACCCTTCCAGCTATGACCTGGGGTGTGAGCATGATGGGCCCACCAGGCTTCCAGCCCGTAACAACGCGTTCCTGTCCAGGGTGGATGCACATCTCATGGCCCCCACCCCTCGCCACACTCATACAGAGAAAAAATAATAATTTTTTTTTTTTTTTTTTTTTTTTAGAGATAGTGTCTCATCTCACTCTGTCACCCAGGCTGGCCGAAGTGCAGTGGTGTAATCATAGTTCACTGCAGCCTTGCACTCCTGGGCTCAGGTGAACCTCCTGCCTTAGCCTCCCAAGTAGCTGGGACTACAAGTACATGCCACCACTCCCAGCTAATTTTTTATTTTTTTGTAGAGATGGGGTCTCGCTATGTTGCCCAGTTTGTCCTGAACTTCTGGCCTCAAGCAATCCTCCTGCTTCAGCCTCCCAAAGTGCTGAGATTACAGGCATGAGCCACTGCACCCGGCCTAAATCACATTGTTTATCTTCAAAGAGATCACAATGAAGTGGAGGAGGCCATCAAATAAGCATATAATGTGCAATAATAAGCATAAGCAAGTATATAATATGCATATGCAGTATGGTTAGATAGACACAGAATATTACAGAAGTGTAGAGGAGAGAGGTAGGTAAGGAGGCAGAGAAGGCTTCCCTGGAGCAGGGCACAACTGAGCATGTAGTAAGTCTTTGAATTAACATAGAGGGTTCTTTATACTTTGTGATCAAAATCCATTAAAAACCATTTTTAAAGTATTTTGTGGTTTCAGTATCATGTACCTAAACATTTCAATCTGGTTTTGCATAGAAAGCATTCAGTCTTATAAAAACAAAGTAGAAAATCCTCTTTGGTTGGAACAGAGAAGGTCTCAGGAAGGAAGAGATATTGCTCTGTCTTTCCCTGCCCAGTTCCCTGCAAAGCCTTCCTGTCTCAGCTCTCTGGTTTTGATTCTCTTCACTAACATTAGCACATCGGCGCCCAGCAGTGTGGACAACACTCTTTTGCTGAGGACCAGAGGAACAAGTCTGTCATTCCTCTGTGATACCCCACTGAGTCTTGTCTAAGAAAAACTAAAAAGGAATTAAGTTCAGTAAATATAAATATAATAATAGATTACAATGTATAATATAAACGTTATATAAATATATTAATATGGGAATATAGAAAATAAAATATAATATATAAATATGATTAATGTTATAAATAACATAATTATATAAAATATAAATAATATAAAAGCCAAAGCAATCTTAAAATCATCTCTGAAAGTCGAAATTTCTTTACATGGCATTCCAAGATCTCCATAATCTTGTCTTGCCCCCAACTTTCTCTCCAGCCTTACCCCTTGCTATTTCCCTTTGTATATTTTGTGCTCCAGTGATGTCTGATTGCTCTCAGTGTCCTAAATAGGTCAGAGCTTGCTCATACTTTCACACCTTGGAACACGAGGGTCCCCTGTGGGGAGTGGAATGACTCCTGTTCCCACACCTCCTCTCCAGCTGTCACCTTCTCTATGAGGCCATCCTTACCTCTCCAGGGTGGGTAGACACCCCACCTTGGATTTCTCAGTGCAGTTGGGCACATACCTTCACGTCAGTGCTTCCCAAACTTTCTTGAATATAAGACTCAACTGTAGTGTTTGTTAAAAAACCAGATTCCAGAGCCATAGAGTTTCCATGGGAGAAGTCTGATAATCTGTATATTTAACAAGCAGCCCTGGAGATTCTCATCTTCAGAAAAGTCTTGGAAAAACTGCTCTATACTATAGCACTTCTCATATCACATTACAATTATTTGAGTTATCTATCTCTCAGTAGCCTGCGACCTGCATCTGTTCAGTTTTGTATTCCTGGTCTCAATATAGCGCCCAACTCACAGAAGGAAGCAAAATATAAATGAGTGAAAATTCTAACATACATGTTTCTTATCATAAGAATCCCGGAAACACTGGGAAAACACTTTTTTGATTTCTGCATCCTCTTATTCCAGGATAATTACCCTTTACCTTTGTTAAGTTGCTCTTAACTGAGTTTGTTCCTCTTTGTTAGCACCTCACCTACTTTTTTCTCACTATCCAGGTGCTATACATCACTAAAATTTTACCCATGCTAGGATTAAGCCTCAGTTTTTTTCTGCATGAAGATAATGTTAGCAGTTCCTACTTCATCGTTTTTTTTTTAATGAGAAATAAATGGAATAATATATGTAAAACACTTGGCACAATGTCTAATATTAGGAAGTGCTAAATAAATGAGGTAATAATAATGACGAGGGCCAGTCAGATGTTATTGCCCTTGTGAAGCCAAAGTACAAAAAAGGAGCCCACATGTGATGCTTTGAGCCACCTTGAAGGGTATACTTGAAGACTTAAAAACCCTTTCTCCTGTTGCCAAATTTCAACATCCTTTCTGATTCAGCCTCTCTTCCCCTATTGCTATAATAATCCACATTTCATGGCAAAAAATAGTTTTATCAAGGAAGACAGGAAGAGTTGACATGTTAATGCAAACTTTGTCCCTAGTTGGAAAAGTTTGTCCTTGGAGATTTTATCTAAATATTTGTCTTTCAAGTTACTAGCATCTTGTAATGTTTAGTACCTTCCCATAAATACTGATTTCCAGAAGATCAGAACTTTAGTCACCATCTTGGCATCTCCCCACGATGTCCAGTATCAATACATCAATACCAGAATATGATCCATTCTGTGCTAGGGGGAGAAGATACTGGCCAAATATTCTGGATCCAAAGAGATTGCAGGTTATGGACTCTGTTTAATAGACAAAGAAATGCAAAATGAAGAAGGCCGTGTCGTTGCCTAATCCTGGACGACAAAGGAGAAGAAATATTAACCCAAGAGATTTGGCTGCATGCCCAGGCTGCTTAAGTGATAATCCAGAATAACTCAACTCCGACTGGTTATCCCACCCCATTTTCAACCTCCACACTCAGCACATTTTTCCCCTGCTAAAGGCCAATCTCCTTTAAAATATAATCTTTACCTACTTTAAACCTACAAGATCCTTTAGGAGCTTCTTGGTTAACCTTTTGAGGTTAACACCCAGATCATAATAAATCTGTAGTCTTTCCAAACCTTGGTATCTGCTCCACCCTACTCTGGTGCCTTCTGTAATATTCAGATAAGACTGACCTAGGGGAAGATGTAGGACTAGGAGGAACAGTCTTCCCAAAGTCTATCCACCTTAGGCCTATAATGTAATGAGACTTGAAATAAAGAATCTACAATAAGACACAAGATACTTTAAAAAGCCTCAAAGCGATTACATTTTAATGTGAAACAACCATAATAGCAACACTAATCTGAATATATTATGGACCTTATCCCCATCTTGAGACATACTCAAGTGCATTTTGGTGGAAATGCAACCTACTAGCAACATTTCCTTTTTTCTGGTATTTAAAGTTGTGAGACTGAATGAAACATGAGTACAGACAAAGAAGATATGACAAATCACTTTGCAAATAAACGAAACTGCCAACATCAAGTGACTTATTTATCTGGAACAAATTTGCATGCCACTGTGTGGTCTGGTTCACATGATCCTTCCAGATTTAGAAAGCATTTATTGAGTACCTATTATATACTGGGCATGGTTCTGGGTAAAGTCTCAAGCATTATCTTATCATCTGTCTCCTTTTATGGATAACAAAACAAAAGCTTAGTGAGGTTAAATCCCTTGCCAAATTTTGAACATAATTCAAAATTAGTGTTACGCTATTATATCCTCTACCAAAATATTAAAAGCAAGGTATCTTTGAACAAAGGGGAATTGAGAACTAAATTTTTTTTCTTGTTTTTCACATTTTTTTGCATTCCAGAAATATTTAAGGAATATTTATTGAGCACTTACTATATACCAGACACTGTCCTAGACCCTGAGGATGCAGTAGTAAATGAAACAGAATGTCACAGAATGTTGCAGAGCTTACATCTTAATGGGAGAAGATAGAAAATAAACAAATGTCTAGATGGGCATGGTGGCACATGCCAGTAATCCTAACAGTTTGGGAGGCCAAGACAGGAGGATCTCTTGAGGCCAGTTCAAGACCAGCCTGAGCAAGGGTGAGACCCTGTCTCTACAAAAAAATGGAAAAATTAGTCAGGTGTTGTGGCACATGCCTGCAGTCCCAGCTACCTGGGAGGCTGAGGCTGGAGGATCGCTCCAGCCCAGGAGTTTGAGGTTGCTGTGAGTTAGGCTCACAGCACCACAGAATTCCAGGGCAAAAAACCATGATGATCAGCCATTCATTGACCAAAAGTCAATGGATGCTTGGCCAACAAATAATGACTGTCTACTACATCACCCATCGCCCATACTGGGCAGTCTGTGAAATAGCCACACAGCAAAACCATGGTGTAGCAAGATTATGTGAGAGCCCAGCCTAACTACTCACACAGGAAGCCACAGGAAAATGCAATCTGGCTTTGCTCAAATAGGTCAGCTACAGGGCATTTGCAGTGTCTGCAGTATAGTCTAGGGATGTGACAAGATCCTCACGAGGTGACTCACAACTACAGGACATTTTAAAATGTGAGGACAAAAACTGAATATTCAGGTTGTTGCTAATAACTTATTGCCACTTTGAGGATAAAATCATTCCCAGCTTTAGTTTCCTCCTGAGGAAACTGCAAATAGTAATATCTACCATTATCTACCATGGGTTATTGTAAAGATTATTGTAAGAAAATGGTATTATAGTGCCTGGCAGAGAGCAGTCATCTGATAAAAGTTAGTTTCCTTTCCTTGGACTTGAGTATTCTGCTCTATTTTTATATAATGTATGTGAGTTGTGTGTTTACAATATCCTAAAGAGCTAATAGTTACAGAGTACTTACTAAAGTGTTGGACAATGGTCTAAGTACTTTACGTTCAATAATTCATTTAAGCCTCCCCACTGCCTTTTATTTATTTATTTAATTTTTTAAAATTTTTTATTTTCTTTTTTAAAATTTTTTTTACTCTTATTTTATTTTCATTTTCATTTGGGGTGCTGAAGGAACCCACTGCCTTTTGAGGAAGGAAATATTATCCCCATTTTAGGAGCTGAAGCACAAAAAGGATAAGTAACTCACCCACCGTCTCGCAGCTAGTCATTGGTAGCTGTGTTAATTCAAACACAGGCATTCTGACTCCAGGGGTGATGCTGTAAACCACGACAGCATGCAGCCTCTTCCTGAGAACATCTATTTCATCCACTTTTAGCTGTTTGTTTTATATCACCTACCAAAGCCTGCCACACAAATAAGTACTTGTAAATATGATGGGGTGACAGACATGGAGACTTTCCTGTCTTCTGCCAAGAAAGAGTCTCAAGTTCAGCTTTTGGCCATCCTCTCCCTGGGTAGCCTGGCCAATGACAACACAACAGGACTGCTCGGGCCTGGCCATTTCTGCTCAATGCAGGACTCCTCTGATGGGTGGTCTTTACTGTAGAGCTCACTTTTGGGTTGGCTGAGACTTTGCAAGCTCTGCACAATATTCTCCAACGCTCTCCCTGCACAATCCAGCTTCCACCCTTTATCTTTCACAGACACCACCCCTCTGCTAATAAATCACCTGCCTTCCTAACTCCTTCTCAGCACTTGATTCAAGGAGTGGTCTGAGAAAGCAGGTGATAAGAAGGGATTTGGATTGGGACCACTTATCACTCAGCCTGCAAGAACCTCATCCAGAATGGTATACAGGGCAGGGAGAATTTGTGGCACAAGGTGGCAGCCCAATTGCTAAAACTTTCACTGGTGGGGACTTGGGAGAATCTTTCAGTGGGGGAAAATATCCTGGCTGGTGCAATCATTCAGGCTTTTGAAAGTACAGCGATGAGGGCCGGGTGGTGTGGCTCACGCCTGTAATCCTAGCACTCTGGGAGGCCAAGGTGGGAGGATTGCTTGAGCTCAGGAGTTTGAGACCAGCCTGAGCAAGAGTGAGACGCTGTCTCTACTATAAATAGAAAGAAATTAGCCAAACATCTAAAAACAGAAAAAATTAGCCAGGCATGGTGGCATGTGCCTGTAGTCTCAGCTACTCGGAGGCTGAGGGAGGCTGAGGGAGGCTGAGGCAGGAGGATCGCTTGAGCCCAGGAGTTTGAGGTTGTTGTGAGCTAGGCTGACGCCATGGCACTCTAGCCCGGGCAACACAGTGAGACTGTGTCTCAAAAAAAAAAAGTACAGTGGTGAGAGTGTGGGGGTAGGATGGAAACAATACATATAAGGACAGTGATTTGGTTGGTTATCATGAAGTTGCATTGATGCTTTCTGGGGGGAGGTGGTGGATAATGAAAAGCCAAGACCATTAACAAACAACTGAAAACTAAGTATGAAGGCTAGCGGACCTCTTTGATAGTTTAGAAAGAGGCCCTAATTCCTACAGTGGAAGAGCAGAAAAAGATAAAGGTCAAACTCGAGACTTAATAATTATGGTTGCAGAGCTTCAACCATGGTTGAATGCACAACAGAGTCAGGTCTCCTATGCGATGATCAGGGTCCTTTGGGACTCTTACACATAGGATAGGGCCATTTGGGTGCATTTTGTGACAAGTTTTATTCCCTGGACTCTTCTGAATCTTCAGAGGTTGCAGAGGGGCTCCTCCTGCTCCCTCTCCCATTAAGAGCTGGTGCTCCCCAAGTGTAAAAAAATACTATTAGAAGCCTCAACCTCACAAGACAACAGGAGTCCCCCTCAGCATCTGTGTCACCTTCTCTCCTGGCTCTAAGTCAACACTTACATTAAATTCCACTGTAACTCAGCAGCGTCTGATAAGAGAGGAAGGGATCATATCCAAAGGGAACTATAAGAAGGAGCCAGAGAGGAGTACTGGAACTGGTTTTGAGGGTACTTGATCAAGGGGGCCAGAATATAACACTGGTTAAAGGACAATTTATTAAAACCCTCTATTGCTGCTCTCCTAGTACATGGAATTTAACACCCGGCAAGGGCCCCAAGGGATGGTGCAAACTCACTGCTAGAGTGGCTCTTAGAAGCATGGAGAAAACAGTAGTCCATGCTGAGTGAAGTAAAAATTGCCTTGACAGCTGGAAGAGGAAGGAATAAAGATGCTGGGAGAAGTGGGTATGTTGGAATAAATATTTTATGTGAGCCCAGAAGACCCACTAGAGGATTATGTTACACACGTAGTGTTACACACAGATGGAGCCCAGAGTACCTTCCATTTGCCACGGCCATCAGGAATATGCAAGTGAGAGTGGTGCCGTCATCAGTAAGAAGTCCAGTGCTCGCTGGGGCTGTGGGTAGGAGAGACTGTCACCAAGCTGGGCTTATGGATAGCAACGGTCATCATGGGGTCCTGAAGCAACAGAGGCCAAGGGACAGCGTTTAGCCACCAGAAGCCAGGGGGATTATAATTAGCATAATGATTGGCAAAGTGGAATGGCAGCCAAAGGGGCCTGACACAAAGAGAGCTGTGGAGGTGGTCCATAGAATTTGGCATCCCGAAGGGCAAAATGGATGGACAGCCAATGAGGATACTGCTTAATATATACAATCAAAAAGAAAACAAGAGTGGAGGAGCAGAAGGCTGTAAGCAGTTGCTAAAACAAAACGTCATGATTGGGGACACAGCGAGAGTTCTATTTGAGCTACAAGATAAGGCTCCTGTGTGGGCACTTTGAATTCTTTGTGTCTATGAATGAGCAAGCAAGAAGAAGAGTTACCATCTTGTTGAGGGTAATTGGCCCTGATTAGCAGGAGGAAGTATAACTGTTATTACCAATTAGGGGAAAGGAAGAATATGTGTGAAACTCAGGTGATCCACTTTATGGTACTCTCTTGCCCAACTAAGAATGTATATGGATAAGTTCAGCAACTCCAGCCTGAGATAGGTAATGTCACCAGTGCCTTCATTCAGGAACGAAGGTTATGTCGTACCACAAGGCAAATCACTGAGACCAGTAGAGATGACAGCTGGGGGGGTGAGTAAATTTAGAGTGGAGAGTGAAGAAGAGAAAGGATGAGTACCAGTTGCAGCCCAAGACCAACTATGGTGACAAGGGCTATAGTTTACCCCACCAATCTGCCTCTTCTAAGTTTCTCTGCAAGAATAGAGACACACTGAAACCCTGGAGGAACTAGTCCCTAAATGTGAATGGGGAAGTGGAGATGCATGGTAAAAGGGGTGGACTGTGGCATATCGTGAAGACACATCACTTGGCCCTCCCTTCAAGATAGAACTTCCAGGAACCAGGCACAGTGGCTCACGCTCATAGTCCCAGCTACTTGGGAGGCTGAGATGGTAGGATCTTGAGACCAGGAGATCAAGACCAGCCTGGGCAATACAGTGAGACCCTGTCTCTAAATAAATAAAAATGTAAAAACCCAAAATCTTAAAAGTAAGACTAAAAGGGATCCAATAATTCCAAGAAAGTAAACTCATGCCAGGAAAAAAAAAGCCAATATTATTTAAAGGAATAAAACAAAATCCAGCTACCAACAATGTAAATTCACAATGCCTGGTTTCCAGTAAAAAAATATCAGCTATACAAAGAAGCAGAACAATAAGGACAATTACTAGGAGAAAAAAATTGATACAGACCCCAAAAAGACAAATATTATACATCAAAGTACAGCCAAATAACAACAACAACATAAAAACAACTACCATTCAGCTGCAAGGAAAGTAATTAGCTGGCAGCCTCCAGGTACAGCATCTTCAGACTACCTCGGTTTTCAAGTTGAAGCCACACTCTTCTTGAATAGCCCCAGATAATAATTGCATAGTGGAAGTACTAGAGGCTGACAATTTCTGGCCAACGTGGATATTGGCAATCTTTGCTCTGGAGCTTCCCATTGAGTTGGTCAAAATTTTGTGAGATCTGCACTGTATTCTGAGATGCTCCTTGTTCAATCCTGTTTCCTGCCCCCACTTTTCTCTCACAAGTATAAGATCAACTTTATGGTCCAAAGGCTTTATCTGTCCAATGCTGCTACTTCTCCCTCGTCTCTTTAACAGGCATTTCACCTGAATCAACTGCTCCTGCTCTTAACTCCATCTCATTGTCTGGATGACCCAACTGACACAGTTGGTTACAAGAGATGACTTCCTCCCTAAGGGACTTCAGGCAAATAAACTCTTGAACTTCAGTTTTCTCAAGTGTAAAATGAGGATAATATTAACTCTCTTCTTTGAGTAGTTGCAGGGGAGTTAAAGATTTAAATATTTAAGATTTTTATGAGAATTAAGAGAATGCATGTAAAATGTTTCTCAAACAACCTTGCATATAGTACATTTAATAAATGTTAGCTGTTATTCTAATGGAAGAGGTAAGGCCAACTATGGATGAGAATTCATTAACTTTCTTCACTCCTGATGGATATAGTCATTTGCCTAGCATAAGAGAAATGTTATTTTTTTTCCCCTATTACCATTAACATCTTCACCTTCAGTGAGAAAAGTGTTAGTTATGCCAAACCAAGAAG
This sequence comes from Cheirogaleus major, assembly GCA_963574435.1. Classification (NCBI taxonomy): domain Eukaryota; kingdom Metazoa; phylum Chordata; class Mammalia; order Primates; family Cheirogaleidae; genus Cheirogaleus; species Cheirogaleus major. The sequence goes on from CAUYPO010024254.1 coordinate 41,171, forward strand.
ATAAAAACTGACCTCAGGGACAAGTAATTCTAGTGGTTTCTAGAAATATATTTTTTGATATAATAATATCAATCAAATTTTGAGATGAAAATTGCATTGTGATTATGTAACCAAATGTAAATCTATGTGTTAAAACATGAAGAATACTATGCATTTTCCATATCTAAAAATTCTATTACATGTCAACAATGTCTGTACACCATAGAGTGAAAAAAAAAAAAAAAACCACAATTACAAGGTTGGGTAATTTATTCTCCTGCAATGAATTTTGATGTAGTTTCCTCAAGTCCATTACCATGATACATTTTAGTTTCAATAATATGTGGTTTCCTTTTTAAATCAAAACTTTTCAGGCCAGGCGCGGTGGCTCACGCCTGTAATCCTAGCACTCTGGGAGGCCAAAGCAGGAGGATCGCTCAAGGTCAGGAGTTTGAAACTAGCCTGAGCAAGAGCAAGACCTCATCTCTACTAAAAATAGAAAGAAATTAGTTGGCCAACTAAAAATATATAGAAAAAATTAGCTGGGCATGGTGGTGCATGCCTGTAGTCCCAGCTACTCGGGAGGCTGAGGCAGTAGGATTGCTTGAACCCAGGAGTTTGAGGTTGCTGTGAGCTAGGCTGACACCATGGCACACTAGCCTAGGCAACAGAGTGAGACTCTGTCTCAAAAACAAAAAACAAACAAACAAAAAAACCTTTTCATTTGATCTCATTCTCAAGTATAAAC
>CAUYPO010024256.1:0-32399 GCA_963574435.1 Cheirogaleus major
GTGGGACAGCACGAAACCTGCAGGAGTTGAGGAGGATCTCACACAGGGCTTCCAGGAGCCAGTCAAATGCCCATGAAGCCTATTAAGAAAGAGTTCCTTATGTTTTCTAAAACAACTTTATTGGGATGTAGTCACATCCCATGCAATTCCCACCAGTAAATGCTATAATTCAGTGGCTTTTAGCATATTCCCAAATCCTTCCTGTATGACAGTGCACAGTTACTATGTCCATGTTCCATGCTGTCACCCTTTCCTGTGTTTGGAGCAGCCCACCTTGATGTGCACAGGTGTGGGCAGAGTGGCCAGGCTGCTCAAGACACCCTCATTGAGGTCCTTGGTCTGCAGGAAGGACAGAGCTCCCAGGATAGCCGCCACCCCCGCCCTCCACCTCCAGCCGTGAAGTGCTGTTTTGTAAACCACAGTGTGACACAGCCCAATATAAAGGGTGAGACCATGGCGTGTCCAGTGTATACTCACATTCCTGGATGGGTAACAGGGAGCGCTGAGCAGAAGAATCAAGAACAGCCTCTTCGCCTCCATGTCCGGGTCCTCTCAGGGTGTCCTGAGGTCACCAGGAAGGAGGTGGGTTGGGCCAGCAGGTGGGGAGGAGGACTTACGGGGACAGGGCTGGGAATGGGGTCGGGGTCACAATTGGGGGAAAGGGGAGGGTGTGGAGGGAAGGGGGGCGTTGGGCACCTGGGAAGAGGAGGAGAAGCCGGGGGGCTGGGAAGTATCGGGGTCAGACCCAGTCCTCGAGCAGCGAGCAGCGGGAGGAGGGCTTAGCGGCAGGTCAGCGTGTGAGCAACTCAGCTGAACAGCAGTACGCAAGGGGCAGTGAGTGGGACACTCAGGTTAATTTGGAGGGTCACGGAGAGCTCCGTTTCCCCTCAAACGTTATTCCTGTGTGGTCGTTGCTCTAGCAACGAATGCTGTATACTCCGTGTGGACCAATCCTCTGCCCTCGTCCCTGCGTGACCCCACCGCACGGCAAGGAGCCCCCTCCCCCGCCCAAGCCTCTCCAGGCGCTGTCCCGAGGACAGGTCCACTCTGGAATCTTCAGTGACCTTTTGATTTCTCGTCCTCCCCATCCCAGTTCCCCTGTCCCAGCTTCTGGGCTTTTCTTTCTTTCCTGAACTCCTAAGGTTTCCCATGATAATGAATATTATAATTTTCACTATTATTATGTATACCGTTCTTTGCTGGAGCAAAGAAATGTTAACTTTAATAGCTGTTGGTAATTTACAGTTTTTATATTATCGATTATATCCCCATTTAATTACACAGATGCTCACACATAGCAGGTGCTCAATAAACACTTGAATCATTGCAAGCTCCGGAGCCCCGTGCTTAGATTCCTTTTCTGGCTCCGTTACTTGTTAGCTGTGCGATCTGGGCAAGTTAATTAACCTCGACATGCCTCTGTTTCCTTACCTATAAAAGAGATGTAATAAGAGTCCTTAACTCATTCGGTTGTCATGAGGGGTAAATGATTTGTGTTGTTAAATACTAGCTGTCATGATCATCCTTCAAAAAGTGTCATTTTCAGAGCCACAGATGAGGCCACAAAGCCACCTGGTGGCCATGAAGTATAAATTCACATGCACACCCACTGCCCTCCCTCCACCCTAGGGCCAAGGCTGGGTAGGTAAGGGCAAGAACTTTCACCTGCATCTGCCTTCCTAGTACCCATACACAGACTTCCATATCCTCCTCCTCACTCCCCCTCAAATGGGGTCCAGGGTGCGTGACACAGCGGGGTGGTCCACAGGCATTCACTGCCTCTGCTAGCCCTGAGAGGTGGCTGGAGGATCATTGTTTCGCCCTTTTCCTGTTCTGCAGCCAGGGCTGGGGAAACTCAGGCCCTCAAGTTCCTTGCTTTGGAGAGTCACATTTTCCCTTGGTACAAAGAGTACAGGTCATAGAAGGCCAGAGACTGTTGACCTGCTTGTGTCATGGGCCCAAACTATAAAGACCTGAGCAACCCGTGTTAAATATGCAAGGTTCAGATGCTGCCCAAGGGCCTCTTACCTCACTGCCTCTGCTGAGAGAGGAGGGTGAATGTTTTGTCCTCCCAGAGCTCTGGGAGCTTGGCTCAGCATGAAATCTCTTGGAAGCCTCAGACTTTGTCTTTAACATTTGTGCAAATTCTGCATCCTATTTCCTATTATATTAGCATGTTTTAAGGGGAAAAAAATCTCAACTTCTTAAAAATACAAGAGAAATCAGTGCTGTAGGATACTGTTACTTTAAAAAAAATCATGTTATTATATTTTAAAAATCTTTCCCACCACTCTTTCTTCCACCAAAGAATGCCAAATACTTGTTTAATAAATATTACTGAATGCCTACTATGTGCCAGATGTGATTCATGGCCTTGAGGATACAGCAGATAACAAACCCACAAGGTCTCTCTCCCATGTGGCTTCCATTCTTATATGATAATGATAATGTTTAACGTTAATTAAGCTGTTACTACATGTCAGGCATAGTACAAAAACATTTCCATACATTATTACACTTAAACTTGATAACAGGCTTACAAAGTAAATAGTTATTTTTCCCAGTATTTCCCTTAAAGAAAACTGAGACTCAGAATGGTGAAGTATGCTGTCCAACTTCACATCGCTAGTAGTGTTGGGACCTTAGGGTTGAGAATTAATACCTGTCTCTTTCTAAAGGTCTTGCTGTGTGTTCTATGGCACATTGAGTGTAATTTTACCACAATGAATGAAATTTTCATAAGATGATTTTCTTGTCTCAAGTCCAAGAGTACCTCCTATAATAATTGCCTCAAGTTATGAGACTCTGGCTCATAAAGATACCACTGTAATGTGTAACCAGGTGGCACATGGAGATATGACCGAAGTAATCATTTCTTACATTTTGAAATATTTAACAAAATGTATATCTGGTGATACTTTGACTACAAGTCACAAGACCTTCATTCTAGCTGTGGAACTCTGCTATGGAATAGTTGACAGAACTTCCAGAATCGCCTCTGCATTTCTGCCTGTGTTCCAGTTTTTGATTCATTCATTTATTCACTTACTCATTCTACAGATATTCATGGAAATCCTACACTTTCTAAACACCAAGACATCTTGGTAAGCCAAAGCAAACACAGTCCCTGCCTTCATGCCACATTCCAGTGGATTAGTTGACCCATCCAATGGGCCAGCAGCCCATACCAAGAAAACTGCTCAACCGGAATTGTGATGCCAGGGACTAAAACGACACAAGAAAATGACTTCTATACCCTTATAATTTTGCCCCATTAACAAACCTAATTGCCTAATCCTTTGGCTGTCAAACTACCCTTAAAAACTCTGTCTCCCAAATTCTCGGGGAGGAGGATTTGAGAAATTTCTACCATCTCCCTGCTTAGTGCTATGTGGAATAAAGGTTCTTTCTCTGCCTAAAACCTGCTGACTCAGAATATTGGCTTCTTCTTGGGCAATGGGCAAATGAACCAGGTTGGGTGGCAACAAGATGTCTCTGTTCTCTTTCTCTCTCTTTCTCTCTCTCCTACTCCCTTCCCTGGGCAAATCCAGAGTCCACAAGCAACACATTTTACAAAGGAAAAGACAATAACTCATTCACCTCCTGGTCATGCCACTCCAGGTGACCCCTTCCCCCATTACAAACATCCCAGCAGAGTGCAGCCATTTATTTTCATATCTGATGGGCTTCTCAGGGCTCCCATCAAACTGGTTAGACAGGAGATCCTTAGGGGCAGCCTCCAAGAGAAGAAGAAAAGGAATGACTCAGATGTTGCTAAAAGTCGACAAGCCACAAAGGACAAAGCGCAACTGACATTTCATTTTTTAACAGACTAACACCAATGATTAAGTGCCAGTGTTCCCAAGCTGCTAAGCTTTCACAAATATAAATGATATACTTATAGGGAAACAAACTACATGCAGGATGGGCCCAACCTTGCAGAACTTGAAGCAGGATCTTGCACAGGGTTACCAATAATGCCCATAACTCCTATTAAATAAGAATACCTTATGCTTTTAAAAACAACTTTATTGAGAAATAATTCATGTAGCATACACTTCCCCCATTTAAGGCATACAACTCAATAGCTTTTAATATAGTCACAAATCCTTCCTTTTTGTGTATACATACCACATTTTCTTTACCCATTCATCTGCTGATGGACACTTAGGTTGATTCCATATCTTGGCTATTGTGAATAGTGCTGCAACAAACAGGAGAGTGCAGGTATCTTTTCGATGTACTGATTTCCTTTCTTTTGGATATATACCCATAGTGGGATCAGTGGGTCATATGGTGGTTCTATTTTTCATTTGAATTTTTGAGGAAAATCCTTACTCTTTTTTTCTATAGCAGATATACTAATTTACATTCCCACCAACAGTATATGATCACTCCCCTTCTCTGCATCCTTGCCAGCATTTATTTTCTGAGGTTTTAGTAGTAGCCATTTTAACTGGGGTAAAATGATATTTCATTGAGGTTTTGATTGGCATGTCCCTGATGATTAGTGGTGTTGATGTTGAACATTTTTTCAGATACCTATTGGCCATTTGTATGTCTTCTCTTGAGAGATGTCTGTTCAGATCTTTTGACCATATTTAAATTGGATTATTTGGTTTTTTTGCTACTGAGTTTTTTGAGTTCCTTATATATTTTGTCTATTAATACCTTGTTGGATGAATAGTTTGCAAATATTTTCTCCCATTCTGTAGGTTGTCTCTTCACTTTTTTGGTTGTTTTCTTTGCTGTGTAGGAGATTTTTAGCTTGATATAATCCCATTTGTCAATTTTGCTTTGGTTGCCTGTGCTTTTGAGGTGTTACTCAAGAAATCTTTGCCCAGACTAATTTTCTGAAGAATTTCCCCAATGTTTTCTTTTAGCAGTTTCATAGTTTCTTACACTAAAGTCTTTAACCCATTTTGATTTGACTTTTGCAAATGGTAAGAAATGGGGGTAGTTTCATTCTTCTGTGCATGGATATCCAATTTTCCCGGAACTACTTATTGAAGAGACTGTCCTTCTACCAGTGTATGTTCTTGGTACCTATGTCAAAAATGAGTTGGCTGTAAATGTGTGGATTTATTTCTGGGCTTTCTATTCTGTTCCATTGGTCTATGAAATCCTTCCTTTTTGATGCTGTAAAGTTTCTATTTTCAGTTTCCCGTCGTGTCAGCCTTGCTGTGTTTGGGCCAAGCAGGGCTTGCAGGATTTAGAACTTGATGCAGACAGGTGGGGCCATAGCCCCTTCAGGTTGCTGAAGAAACCTGTGCTGAGGTCCTTGGTCTGCAGGGAAAACCAAATCCCCATCGAAGACCCCATGAAAACATTGTTATGTAAACCACAATATGGAACAGTCCAATAAATAGGAAGAATCTGTGTCACATCTAATATTTACTTACACTTGTGGCTGTGAGGCAGGGATACCCCAGCAGGAGGAGCCAGAAGAGAACCCTCGGCACTTCCATGTTCGGGTCCCCTTTAGATCACCTAGGGTGTGAGGCTGGAAGCAGAGGGGTCTGAGATAGGGGTAGGACATGGTTGGTGGGGGGCAGTGGAAGTTTGGGGCCCTGGGGAGTGGGGTGGGGGTTTGTGTGAAGGGCTGGGGGCAGGGCAGAGATCAGGAGGAACAGCACCCCGGAAGGGTTCACAGACAGTAGGTCAGTGGATCAGCAGACACAGGAGCAGGTGCCTTGGAACTCACAGGAGCAGTTGGAGTTGGAGGAGAAGAGCTCTGTTTTCTTCTAATCTTCTCCTGTTTGGGTGCGGCATTAGCAACCAAATGATTATACTCCCTTGACCAATCCTTCCTTTCTCCTCTGGACAGAGACTGTGGACTCTACTGTACCTCCACCCCTATCACCTGCCCGTGCTCCCTGAGTCTTAGAATGTCCCCTCCCCAACCCCACCACACACCAGCTCCAGGAAAGTTCTCCTCTGGATCCTCTCCCAGCTTCTGATTTCTGGTCCTTCCCTACCAGCTCAAAGGGCCCCCCTTCTGCCTTGCTTCCTCCTTTCCTAATTCCCATGGTTTTCCACAATCACTATTGGCTCAGACTCTCACCCTTCGGGTGCCAGTGCTCCTTAGGTCCACCATCTCCCTGGATCCTCTCTAATTAGGGAGAGAGGGTATAAGTATGAATTAAAGCCAGGGCTTGCTCAGCCTTTATTTGAACACGGGTGCTACAGGAGGGGGATAGGTTCTACTTTGTGGTCTTGGAATGCCTGGGTCTTTACCTACAGCAAAGAAGCATTGAATTCAACATAAATATAAGGAGCTCCAGGTTTTTGCCAGGTGCTGGACAAAGGCTAGTGTGACATGGAGAGGGTGGCAGCCAAGAGACCCAACAGATTAGGTATGGCCTTGCCCTGAGGTAGGTCACAGTCCTCAAACCAGTAACTAACAAATGTCAGAGATGGAAAAGCTAAGTAATAGGAGGTAACATTTCAGTGCCTTATGATAGGCGCTCTCAAAGAGCACCTTCAAAAGGTCTTTATCGATTCATTCTGTCATCATGCAATACTGCCCCAAGGTAGGAGGTCTCATTACCATCCCCACTTTAGACATGAGCATACTGAGGCTCAGAGACAGGCGGGCAGCTATGAAGTGAGGGAGCTAAGATTCCAGCCAAAGGAGAGACCTCTCTCCTACTCAAGCCTCTACGAAGCTTCCATAGAGCTACATGCAACTTGATCTACTTCCTTTCTGGCTAAGGGATAAAAAGTATGTTTAAGTCATAATATAACTGACAATATTATGCATATATAATAAAAAACAGAACATATGAAAACAGGCCAGCCCAGGAAAGAGTAGCTATAGAGGGCCTGCTTGGGTGAAAGATGATACATTTACCTTGGGCCGGAGGATTTTCACTACAGCCTCTGCTGAAATTACTCATCAGTCTGGACCCCAGTCAAACCCTTTGGTTTGTTCTCCCTGCTAACTGGACTCTATGTCACCGAAGGGCTGTTGTATCATACAAATGTGCTCATGTCCCTCATCTGCTCAGAACCTACCCTCCCCCTTCACCTGGTGAACTCCTATTCACCCTTCTGCTCTCAGGAGAAGCAAGACTTTCTTAAGGAAGGCCTCTTTGATCCTCAAAAAGAAGTTATTATAGTAAATAGAATGGCAGTTATCAGAGACTGGGAAGGATAGTGGGGAGGGAGGATAAAAAGGGATTGCTTAATGGGTACAAAAATACAGTTAGCTAGAAGGCATAATATGATCTAGTGTGTGGGAGCACAACAGGGCAATCATAGTTAGCAATAATTTGTTATATATTTCAAAATAACCAGAAGAGTAGATTTGTTATGCTCCCAACACAAAGAAATGATAAATGCTTGAGGTGATGGATATCCCAATTACCTAGATTTGACTTTTACACATTATATGCTTATATCAAAATATCACATGCACCCCATAAATATGTACAACTATTATGTATCCATGAAAATTAAAAATAAAAAAGATAATGTCTACACAGTGATTTTGCAAAGGACTTTTAATTCTACTAACTTGATATAAATGAATTATTTATCTGTAATAGTAATAGAGTATAACAGTAAAATATAATAGCATTCCATTATAGCAATATTCCAGATATCTAAAATCTCTACATCATAAAGTTAACAATTTTAAGTATTGTCATTCAGAAGGCTTAATGTGCTCTAACATAGTAAAGGTATTTTTGCTTGTTTGGATTTTTTTGTTTTGTTTTTGTATAGCTAACCTTTTATTGTTTTACAACCTGAAGACATTTTTTTACTGGAAATATTATATTGCATATGTGATCCATAAGTATCAAAATGATCTATTGTTTTAAAATTCTTTCCTTACACAATCTAATGCATGTATCATGAGCAACAAAATAACAACTATTTTTGCTCTTAAAAAAAAAGAAATCAAGGAAATAATCCTATTAACAGTAGCATGAAAAAAATAAAACAAAATACTTAGGAATGAATTTAACCAAAGGGCCATAAGACCTGTGCTCTGGGAACTATAAAACATTGATGAAGATAGAGAGATAGCCTGAGCAGAACAGTGTGCACAGGCCTTTCTTGGTCACCTCTTCTGTAAGGCCAACCCAAAGGCAAACTGGTTTAGTGCATTACGATTTTACCCAAACCTATAATTTTGAATTGTCTGAAGGTGGCTGCCATTAAATGAGTAGGGAGGATTGGTGAACCCAGAAGCCAGTAAATGACCCTAGTGTCCAGGCCCCAAAGCTATGTTTGGATAAAATATTTGATTATGGTTGTTTATACACAGAATTTAACAGATGAAAGTATACCAGAAGCCAAATGCCTGAGGTGATTGGATGGCAAAAGAAACCATACATAAGTCTGGCCTTCCATGGCATACCTAGTTTGACCTCTAATAGAACACCTGTGACCCCAGTTCTGCAGCAACACAAAGTGGGCTGCAAAAGACATGCTGTCCTCCAGAGGGGCACATTCTCCAGTGGCCACTTCAGATATGGCCACAGAGGATAAACATGAAAGAACTTTCCAGAAGGCAAGACAGAGGAAGAGGTGACAAAAGACGTGGAATGCCTCCCAGAGGGCAGAATCAGGGCCTGCCAAATGGGCTGGCTGAGACCAAGCACTGCCAGATTGGGAGCTTTCATAATTCCTGCCCAGCAGGGTTTGGTCATTGCCACGGACCCATGTCAGCTGGGTGTTGCTCATTCTTCTCTTTCCAGTCTTGGGGTTTTAAATGTGATTTTATGGTTCCTGCTCCAGGGTTGTATAGTAGATTTCTTGGAGAGTAGAGATAATTTACATTTGAGTTTATGGTTTGCCAGATGACAGGGAGTCTCATCCTTCCTGGATGGAGAGTACTGACCAATAACTCACATCTTGAATTCTGAGTTAGATGTAGTAATTCTATGGGAATTTGAGGATATGTTTCTGGAAAATATGAAGTCTTTTGGAGACTTGTGGTTATGCTTCTTGGAGAATATTCTATGATGGGAAAAATGTTCTATGTTTGTTCACGGATAGTTGATTAAACAAAGAGTAGACTATGACAGAAACTATTCCTTGTCTCTCAATATTCGTGTCCTCATCTCTCTCATAGAAACAGAATCTTCAGTTCTTAGCTGAGCGTACAGATACTCAAAATAAAGATCACAGTTCCCAGCCTCTTTTGTAGCCGGGTATAGCCATATAAACAAGAGTGGGTCAATGGAATATGAGCAAAAGTAATGGGTAGAAATCTCTGATTAGTCACTTAGTCTAGGGGAATGCCCTTTCCCTCCCCACTCTCCCTTGCCACTGGCTGGAATGTGGACATGATGGTAAGTCCTCTCTGAAATTCCCTAAAGATCGTAGAGCAACTTTACAGACGGAACCTGGGTTGCTGAGATAATGGAGCTGCTAAATTAGTGTGATGGTTAATTTTAGGTATCTACTTGACTGCGTTCAGAAATACCTAGATAGGTGTTAACTCTTGATGTGTTAAAACACAGTAAAGCATTAACTCTTGATGTGTCTGTGAGGGTGTTTCTGGAGGAGATTGGTGTGTGAGTTTGTGGACTGAGTGGGAAAGATCCACCCTCAATGTGGGTGGGCGCCTGCCAATCAGCTGCGGAATCAGATGGAAAAAAAAGGCAGAAAGACAAATTCATTCTCTCTCTGTCTCTCTCTCCCCATTCCCCTCCCACTTCCTGGAGCTGGAACACCCTCTTCTCCTGCCCTTGTATGTCAGGACTCCAAGTTGTCAGGCCTTCAGCCTCGGACTGAGAGTTACTCCACAGATTTCACTGGTTTTGAGGCTTTTAGACTTGGAGCTATGCTACGCTGGAAGCTGTCCCTGGTTCTCCAGCTTGCAGACGGCCTATCATGGGACTTCTCAGCCTCCATAATCATGTGAGCCAATTCCCCTAATAAATCGCCTCTCATATATTTATATCTATATCTATTGATATCTGTATCTCCTATCGCTTCTGTCTTTCTGGAGCACTCTGACTACAGTTATTGCCTGCATATGTTCAGACTGTTACTTGAAGAAGAAACAAATTTATTATTTTGTGTCTTTGTTGAGGCAACCAAACCTATGTCTAACCAATATATCACGATAGGGAATTTATTCATCTTAAAGGCAGTGGGAAGTTATTGACAGGATTTGAACTAGATAACTTGTTAGAATATTCTAGTTCTAATGTTAGATATATTTATGATATGTTAGCATCATCAAATTGAAACCATTCATCTCAAGTTTCTGGAACTAGAATAAGTCATCCCATCGTCCAAAGCCAACATTATTTTATTCTCTCTAGTGATTGAAAACATGGGCGGGAATTGTGATAAAGAACACCAACTCCCAGCAACAAAGTTACATATCACATAGTTATAAAAATATAGTTAAAATCTCAACAAAATAATAAATCTTTAATATTTTGTTGGAAAAATACTGTGACCCCTTTTAAGCATATATAATCAACATCCCCTTTCAAATAACCTTTGTAGATTTTGCTAATTTGTGACTTCAAGGTGTACCTTTCCCTCCTCAGCTGGGCATGAGGAGGTCTGGCTCCCTACCTGAATGTCACAAGACTTCCACCTACTCTACCTTAAGAGGCAATCCCTAGAGGGCCTTAGATGTGCCAGTTGATAAAATAAAGCCTGTCATTTCAATGGGTTAAAGAGCGAGGGTGTGGGATTACCTCTCCTGGCTGATATGCAATTCTCTTCTCCCTTTCTGCAGTGCAGGATTTTGCAAGCAACAAAATCTTACTTATATTCTCTATCATCTTCTTTTTAACCACACTTGGCACAGTAGTCTGTGACCTATTTCCCCTAACATTATATGAAAAAGCAAGACACACTTATTGCTTCAACTTAGCTCACAGCCCAGAAATCCTGTCTCCTAAAATCAAAGGAGTGAATGAAAGTGAGCTAGGATTTAGTTTATTCCAGGGCCAAGGGAATGCTTCCTTCCCCACATCTGGCAACTAAATTGCAAGAGGTTATCAGTTCTCAAAGGAGACAGAAGGCTACAGCTCCACCATCCTACCAACAGCTGAGGTCTCTCCATAGAGGCTTTTCTTGGAACTGGTAAGTATTTGTGCTCATGTGTTTGCTCATATTTATAAGGAGGTTTGTTTGCCTTATAGATTCATTCTCAGCACTGAAATCTCAAAGATTCTCCCCCTGAGCTACTCGCCTACTCCCTGTCTTTCCCCCAATTTACCTAGGCAATTCCCTGCCTGACTCCAAATGCTAGGCCAATTTCAACTCTTCTCTTTGGTCCGGTGTTCCAGACTGGGATGTGGACCCTGTTGCCAACCAAAGCGAAAATTTGCTGCTCAGACCATCAAATATTCTGGCTCCAGGCCCATAGGCCAAGCAGTTCCCCAGCACTTTAATTTTGCAAAGGATGTGCTAGACCAGTGGTCCCAACTGGAAAAGGTAAAAGTTGTTTTTTTCTAACTTTGAAATATTGGCTAAGGCCAACTGTGTAAGCTGTCCAAATATCATGAGATTCAAATCCTGTCTATGACTTGCACTAGAAAGGACAAATTTGGAAGAAAAGAATTATAGCAAAATGACTGAGAACACAGGCTTGAAAGTCAGATGGATTTGTGTTGAAATCGTGGCTCTGACACTGAGTAACCATACAACCTTTTAGAACCTTGGTTTTCTTATCAGTAAAATGGAGATATTAATGATGCCTATTTCATAGCATTGTTGAGAAGATTAAATGAGATAATCAATAAAAAGTGTACAACACAGGACTTGAAAGCTCATAAACACTCGATAAAAGTTAGGTTTTCTTGTCACTAGTAATATTACTGTCAGAGTGATATGATTTGTTTCTAATCAATAAACATTTTGGGATATCTCCTAACACATACGAAATTTCAGAGACCAAACACAAAAAGAGCTAATGGTATTTTTTTTTTTTTTTTTTTAGCAAAAGATAGCCACAAAGTGCTGAAGGGTAGGAGGCAAGGAGTGACAAAGGAAATAGGTGTGCATCTGGATAATGGAAGTTAGAAAGATTTGGTGAAGAAGTGGTATTTACTGCATCCTGAAGAATGAGTAGAATTTCAACAAAAGACATGGAGAAAGATGCTCTAGGCTGGGACAACTGAATGGCAGAAAGAAAGGAGGAGGAATTTTACAAGCAGTTTGGCTGAGTGCAGGGCCATAGAAAGGAGTATTGAATTAGGAGGCAAAAAAGGCAAGAAGCAGCCTAAATTTGAAAGGCCCTGCTGTGTGGAGTTGCTGCCCTCATTTCATTCTCTGGCTGGGAGACCTGGGAACAAGCAAATTTAACTCTCCAAGCCTCACTTCTCCTGTCTATCAAATGGGACTGGCGATGCTGGCAGGAGAATCCAGTGCTGGGCGGGAGGGGGTGGGGAGCGAGGTGAGCACTGTTTGCACGGGGATGGCTGGTTGTCCCTGCAGCCCCCGCTCTTCCCCCAACCCCAACCTGACCCTCCCCTCCTCCATCTCCTCCTTTGAGAGTAGGGAACGCCTCCCCTCCAGCCCCACCAATTCTGACTATTGTAATGAGAGGTCTAAAACCGTCAGAACAGGGTAACCCTCAGAACCTAGGCTTCTCTGGAGTAGGTGGAAAAAAGAGAAGAAAAGTAAGAGAAAGAGATGTAGGGAGGAAGAAAGTTGTAAAGGAAGAAATAAATGAAGTAGGGAGGTAGGAAAGAAGGAAAGGAGGAAGGGGAAAGAGGTGAGAGGAGAGAAAGAGAGACAGGACAGAAAGGAGGAATAAAGGAAGGAAGGAAGGAATGAAAGAAGGAAGGGAAGGAGGGAGAGAGAAATGAACCTTACTTCCCACCATCCTCAGGGAAGGAAGGAGGAAAATCTGTGTCATTTGGCACAGAGGAGAGGGTACAATCAGAATTGGAGATACTTTGAAAGTTCTAGGTATCTTTATCCGTGCCTTCACTAAACAGTACTGGAAAACAAATTATTTCTCCCTCAAAAATTGCCCCACTAAAGAACAAGTTGCAATGAGCAATAGGTATATTTTGGGGCAAGAATGGAATCAGAATGGGCTAGGAGGAGGGCACTCTTTCTTTACTAACAGGCTCACGCCTTGAGAAATCTTTGCTAGCTCCCCGCAGGGCTGGTTTCACCATTCCACCTGCCGAGTTCTCTAGGGAGGTTCTTCCCTTGGCTCAGGCCTGACATTCAGCTGAAATCTACCAGTGCTGCCACTACATATTTAATGTAGTGTAAACATTAAATATGTCCTACCAGTTAGGAACAGTCTGTGCTTCCAAAGCCCCAGGGATCCTGGCCTCTCTTCAAGATCACTTGAGGATGGTATCTGAGACACAGGGCCTCCAGTAGCCAGTGTTCACGCTGACTAATATTCAATATTTTGAACATCATCCTGCCCAGGATGGACTCAGGGGGCCTTACCCTGCCCTCTGGGAGGTTGATGCCAAAGGAGAAGAAGACAAATGGAGCTTTGAAAGGATGGCTTGTCTCTCCCAGAAGGCAGCCAGCATCCTCTCAGACACCTGTGCCCTTGGCCACACAGATCGGCTGATGGTAATCCTGCCCCCAACACCTGAGACCTACTGGATTTTCCTGGCCTGTGTACGACTGGGTAAGGCATGGGACAGTGACTCCCTGGGTTGGAGGCTCATGTGAATTCCAGTCTCAATCATTCACAGAATTGAGAGATTTTATTTTTTTTAATTTATTTTTTTTGCAGACTTCTCAGGAATAAGAAAGGAGAGATTTTAGAAGGATCTCCTGGTACCTGAATTCTTCCCACAGTGTGGGGGTCTTTAAACAGGCCTAGATTTGGGTCCACCACTTACCACCTATGTACCATTATGCCTCCCTGAGCCTCTGTTTCCTTGACTATGAAATAGAGACAGTGAGAGGAGCAGTCTTACAGGATTGTTGTAAAGATTAAATAACCCATACAGAGTGCTTAGCTACCTTGTAGGCCATTTATCATGTCAAGGAAACATAGATCTCTGTCCAAACATAGTCAACATCAAAGCGGAAGACTGAGCAAGCACACCTTGCCCTCTCTGGGCCTCAGTTTGCCCATGTATAAACTAAAGAGTGTAGAAACATCTCTAAAAAGCCTAAAGGAATCCAGTATTCCTTGAGAGAGTCCTTGAGAATCACTCTCTATGAGCCTGGGATCAGCTTTTGGATTCTGCTGGGATAGAGCTACTGTTTCTGGGCACCCCATCCATGACTCTGAGGCTCACTCCTTCAACACAAACACCACTAGTGGGACATGCCTCAATCGCAAGCCACTTCGCAATAGAGACAAAGGAAGGATATTGGAAAGGAGCCCACCCCTAATATCATTCCTCTTTGTCTGCTATGGTACCTGGCTTTTTATCCTTAGGCTGGAAACATACATTTTTTGGTAATTTGGTAATTTGGTAAAGTACCCTGGGATGGGCCAAACTTACATCATTATGAGTTGCCACCACTGGCCTAGCCTATTTCCTTTGCCTGCTAACCAGTATGCCACATGAGAAAACCCTAAAAAGTGGTTCAAAGAGCAGTGTCCTAGAGAATGCCAGCTGTCAGTTGTATGAGGCACACAGAAGAGAGGAAAGAAGTGAGCACTGCCCTCAAGACTACCCAGGCTCCCAACACTTTCCCAGTTCCCAACGGACTGAGTTATCCTGAGGGACAAATGATCTATATCTGAGAAAGGACATGGACCACTTCAGTCTGAGCCACCGGAAACTCTTCCTATCTGATGTCAAGCTACACAAAGCTTGGCTATGTCCAGCATAGAGTCTATAAGTACCAGTCCAAAAGGGAGGCTATCATTTGTACTTAAAATAACTAAATTTTTTTACTGATGGCATAAGCCATCTGCTTAAAAGATATTAATGAAGCTTCTTTTGTGGCCTTTTCAGGAATCACCTTTGTGCCTGGGACCCCCCAGCTGAGCGCCAAGGAAATTCTCTATCGATTATGCATGTCTAAGGCCCAGTGTGTTGTGGTCAATGAGACTATGGCCCCATTGGTGGACTCTGTCATGTCTGAGTGCCCCACCTTGAAGACCAAGCTCCTTGTGTCAGATAAGAGTTATGACGGGTGGCTGGATTTCAGGGAGTTGATTCGGTAAGTGGGCACTGAAAATGAAATGTTTAAATTAAGTAAATGTCTGATTTTGGAAGATGGGATGAAATATAAGAAAGTGGGAAATATCAGAATGGGAAACTGGGCAGCAATTTCTAGTCCTGAAACCAGAGTGTGCTCCAACACAAGAATCCCTGGTCTGGCTTACAAGTTCCCAGTCTGAGTGAGAGTCTCATCTCCTGATTCATACTTGAGAGTGCCTTCTGGAAGAGGGTAAAAAAACTGGTGATAGAAATATAGATGATCAAAGAATACATTTAAAAACAAAACAAAAAACATTTATCCTCACTGGGATATGGTTAAAACAATGAGATGATGCAATGTTCATCCTCAGGTGAGTCAAATACAGTAGTCCTTCCTTGTCCATGGTTTTTGAGAGAGGGAAAGAAAGAGAGATACCACATTCACATAACTTTTATCACAGTATATTATTATAATTGTTCTATTTTGTTATTATTTAGTATTAGTTATTGTTAATTTATTACTGTTTATAATTTATAAGTTAAACTTTATCCTAGCTAGGTAGGTATGGGAAAAACACAGTGTAATACAGGGGTCAGTACTATCTGTGGTTTCAGGCATCCCCTGGGGTCTTGGAACGCATCCCTCATGGGGGTACTACCGCATTAAGTATGATCATTGTAAATGTTGTCTCTGGAGGGCAATATTTCAGTTTTAAGGGATATAAAAGAGACCATGACAGGCAAAGTCCCTGCCCTCGTGGAGCTTATATTCTAGACAACAAAATGGACCACAAATGAGAAAACACATAAATGATCAAGATAACACAGGTTGCAAAAAAAGCCCTAAAGTAAAACAGGTAAATGAAAATGAGATAGAGTAACCCTATGTGTGTGGAGATGGTTTTATTTATGGGATTATTTTAGATTTGGTGGCTTTTGAGGACAGGACATCTAAGCTGAGATTGGAACACCATGGAGCCAGCCTTTTGAAGATCTGTAGGAATAGTGTCCTTGGCAGAGGGAACACTAAGGTAAAGGATGAGATGGGAATGAGCTTGACTTGTTTGAGAAGCAGAAAGAATACCAGGGCACCTAAAATATGGTGAGTGAGGAAGAGAGTGGAAGGGGAGGGAGAGACTGCAGTGGGCCCTGTGGGTCATGTAGGGAGCAGTTTGGGGGACATAAGGGGAAGGACTTGATTTGACTGACATTTAAAAATCTCCCTCGGCTGTTGTGTGAACAATGGGAGACAAGAGAGGAGGCAAAAAGACACTGTTTCTGTCATCCAGGTGAGAGGCCAGGCTGGTGTGGACCAGCGTGGTGGCAGCGGAGACAGGGCTGGGAAGAGGTGAGGCAAATGAGGAACTTGCCTCAGGCACAAAATTTAAAGGGGCACCAAAAAATTCAATGATCAAGAGAAATAATATTTTAATTTAAAAATAAATTTTAAATTAAATTATAAAAAGTTTTATAATTGAAGTTTTAAAATTTATACATGATTTTAAGTATTTATTTTATACATTTATGTTGTGTTTATAATTTTAGTAATTTTATAAATTTTTTAATAATTTTAATTTTTTAATTAAAAAATCAAATTGGAGCCGGGTGCCAAGCCAATATTTGTAGAATGCATGAATAAAAGCTATGCCTCCTATTGCATTTTGCATTTCTTTCCTCAGTCTCTTTATCTATAAAGTGGGGTGATAATCATACCCTCATAGGATTGCTATGAGAATTAGGTTATACTTGTAAAGCGCTGAAAATCATGCCTTGCACATATTAAGCACTCTATAATCCTTGACAAAACTATATACGCTTGAGTGTTAATATTTATCCCATTAAATAAAGCTTTTCTGATTAAAAAAAATCAAATTGGCAAACTTCGTCTAATAGACTAGTTACCTGTTGTTTTGGGGTTTTTTCTTGTTTAATTTCAGAATAGTATGGGGGTACAAACATTTTAGTTACGTATAATGCCTTTGCCTTTTTAAAACTTTATCATAAAAGTGTGCTGGATTTTGTCAAATGCTTTTTTTGCATCTATTGAGAGAATCATATTGTCTTTGTTCTTGCTTTTATTTATGTGGTGAATTGCATTCATGTATTTGCATATGTTGAACCATCCTTGCATCTCTGGGATAAGGCTCACTTGGTCATGATGAATTATTTTTTTGATGTGCTGTTGAATTCATTTTGCTAAGATTTGTTGAGGACTTTCGCATCTATATTCATGAGGGATATTGGTCTGTAGTTTTCTTTTTTTATTGTGTCCTTTCATGGCTTTAGTATCAAGGTGACACTGCCTTTTATAAATAAAGTTTTATTGGAACCAAGGACAAGACTTGGGTGACCAAGTAAGGTGAGTCAGGAAAGTGCCAGGTTGGACACAGCTTGTGCAAAGACTGTACCTTGAAGCCTGGCTAAATTCCATTCCCACATCATATTGGGAATACTTGACCAGTGTGGGAGCTGCCAATGTCCTGAATTTATTTCAAATTTTGATAATTTATTTATCATGGATTTTTACATTAGTTTTGATTTTTAAAAATATTTCACTAAATATTATTTATCCTGACTACTGAATTTGTTGTTATCTCTTAAATATTGTTCCTGTGACAAATGTTTCACTTGCTTCACCTTAGTCCCAGCCCTGAAGAAAAACAGTGAGGAGAGACAGACTCATGACCTGTTTGGGGGTAGTGCTGTCAAGGCTTGCCAATAGTTGCATTGGCATAGCTATGTAGGTAGTAAGTTGGTAGATAGGGAAAAAGAGACAATAAGGATTATTACAGGTTTTTGGTTTGAGCAATTGGATGAATAGAGGTTCATTTAGTGAGAAAAAACACACTGTAGTATAAATACATCATATATTTCTTATGCAACAAAAATCAGTACAAAAAAATTTTTAATGAAAACATGGTAGCTGCCCCTGTAACAAATCATCCCCCAGTATATCAAAATATGAGCTGTTGTTTTCAAAAAGCCAAATAAAACCAGGGGCCTAGACTCTAAATCAGAAAACCTCAATTTAGAACTCACTGTTGCCTCTTATGACTTACAGAGTTGCTCCTCCAAAGCAGACCTTCATGGAGACCAAGAGTCAAGACCCAATGGCCATATTCTTTACCAACAGGACAATGGGAGCTCCCAAACTGGTTGAGTATTCCCAGTATGGTTTGGGAATGGAATTCAGCCAGGTTTCAAGGTACAGTCCTTGCATAGTCTGTATAGGTCTAAAAGCTCTTCTCTTTGGCGTAAAGGGAGAATGTCATGAAACTAAAGCTAAGAAAGGAATTTCTTACTCAAGACTGCAGAAATTGTCAATATTGAGAGAAGGCTGAAAAGCAAGATGGGAGGGTGTACATGAAAGGATCAAAAACAAATTACTATAGACCAAAAACTTAAGAATCTGTGAAAAAAGAGAAAGAGCCGTGAATTCATGTAGCTGGGGAGGGATCCAGGGTGATTACCCAAAAAACACACTTACATTGTAGTTACTTGTTCTTCTATACTTCTAGCACCACAGTGAACAACTACGTTGACCACTGTATGTAGTAATAAATACAGAGGTGGAGTCCCAATTATGTGGGGTCTGGATTCTAAAGTCAGCCTCTAAGATAAAAATCACATGTCATCACATTATCCCTTTTCTAAAAAAAAATTATTTAAATAGCTTATGGATATTACCATCTCTTGGCTAATCTAATTTTTCCTCCAGCACTGAAGCTGATTCCAATCTCTTTGCTTGAACATCTGATGAAGTAATTGGCTTGCATTTGTTTGCATTTGTTTGTCTTCCTAAGATAAGTGTGTATTGTGACTCCACACTCAAGTTCTCTTAGCAAACTTTACCCAAGGGTCCCTTAGGGAAAATAGGTATATGTGTTGTCTACCCTCATCTCAAAGTTTTTGACTCTCATGAGCTATAATGGCCAGCAGAAATCAGGTACAGGATTAGAATAGGAGAAACTGAGATCATTTATTTATTCAATCCATTAGTTAATAAAATTGGCTACTGAAGAACTTCTGAGGCCCCCTAAAACCATGGGACCTGGAAAGCAATGTCATGACAATTAAGACAGATACTGACAGAATTGAAGGAGATTCCACTGGATTCATGGTCTCATAAATAGTCTTTGCTTGTTCTCATTTGAGTGGTCTCTGTTTATCTCCACAGGTTAGTACTTGATAATAGCAAGTAATGTTGTTAGTACCAACAAGAGAGAATTCAGACGTTTTTCTTATTTCTCTAGACGGTGGATGGACCTCCAGCCAACAGATGTCTTGTGGAGTCTGGGTGATATCTTTGGTGGAACTTTATCTCTGAGCATTGTCTTGGGAGCTTGGCTCCAAGGAGCCTGTGTGTTTCTGTATCACATGCCAACCTTTTGCCCTGAAACTGTTCTAAATGTAAGACCAATTCCTTATGTGGGCTGTTTGAGACAAAGGCCTGAGGGAGGCATTAGCAGTGGCCATGACTCATGCCCCAAATGGGGCAAATTAAGAAATACATTTGGAATGTAACCTTGACTTGAAGATGTTCTCTGTACTTTTGAGAGAAATGCCCTCTCACTTCTCTAGGCCCTTTGGAATTAGGAGGACTTGGCTACTTCAGTTGTAGCACTGAAAAATTTTTAAAAGGCAATAATAACAATGAAGAAGTTGATACTATTTAATATTAATAGCCACTACCATTTATTGATTACTTACGGACACTTTATGTGTATTTATTTCATGTCATCTCCCCGACAACCCTGGAGGTAGGAACTGGGGAAGCTAAAGCTCAGACAGGTTAAATACCTAGCTCAAGGAATAACAGAGATAGAACTAGGAATCAAACACTCATCTATTAGACTCCAGAGCACAATCTCTAAACTTCACAATCCAAAATTTTATTGCCAACATCCAGGCTTATTATTCAAAGCAACAAAGATCTAAACAAGGGAGTTTTAGGATCCAGAAGTAAATGGCTAGCTGTGTATCCACTCAGTTATTGGATGATTAACATGACAACTCCTAGATTCAGATAGCTAAAGCTAAATTCTCTTCCAAGGCTGGAGGGTGAGGAATCACTAAATCCTGAAGATAAAGAATTTGCCCTAGCTGAGTCTCAAAGTTAAATCTTATTCCCTGGACATTTTGCCCCAACAGTCTCACTGTCTTTTCCATCTTCACAAACAGATTTGGTTTTTCCTTCCTTTGGGGCCCAGGCCCTGTCCAGGTTTCCCATCACCACTCTATCTGGAAAGCCAGAGATGTACCAGGAACTGCTTCAACATAAGCGTTTTTCCAGGTAAGAGAGGATCTCTCAGAAGGGAGTCCATTTCCACCCATGGAATGAGAATAGGAACCCTCAATTTATTGAAGTAGACTTAATTCTATCCTTCATTAACATACCGTTCTTGCTGCCATTTATGACAATAAATCCATTAGGGTGTGGGATTTTTTATTCCCTTGTGATTTTTGAAGTCTATATCTTCTAGCCCCACAGGAGTCCAGAATATAACATTTAATTGTAATCAAAAGATTGGGTTAGTTTAATTAACTTGTAATTACACTTCCTTTTAAGAAGATAAACATTAAAGACAAATATATTACCTGTAAAAAAAGGTAAATATTAAAGACAAAGACTACCTCCCCTATTGGATATAAATCCTCTAGGCCTTTTTAAAACAAATTTGTATCTATATCTATCTATCTCCATAGAATTATAATATTGGTGAGAAATTATATACATGGCATTATACTGTATATATCAAGGTGAAATTTTCATTTTTCATTCCACACTATACCTTAGATCTCTACTCATGATAATGTGTATAACATATCGTTAATCTTTGCATAGTATTTCTTAGTATGAATGAATTGTATTTTAATGAGCCAAGTACCTATCAAAAATATTTGGATCTTTTCCAAGGTGGTAAAATGAGCATCTTTGCACATATCCTAGAATTCCCTAGGGTACTCACTGAGAGGTAGAATTGTCAGTCATAATCAATAAAGACTAATGAAATATCACAGGTTCCAAAGCATTATAGCAAGCCTTAGAGTTTGCTAAATAATCAACTCTAAATTTCATTTTAGCTGTGTGAAAAAGGACATATATATTACGGAAGAAAGCATTTATGGTAGCAAACAATACCAGTGTATTAAATTGTGATGACATTAAGAAATGCCTAATTTGTTGGCATTTTATGGAGCAGTTAAAAATAGTTGTATTTGTATCTTTATTAATCAACATGTCAACACAAGAAATGTCCAGATTATTTCTTATGCCTTTAAAAGAAAAGCATTTAAAAATTTAAAAGTAGTCAATTCTCACTTGTAACCTGAAATTAATAATACAAAGGCAATGATATAATGATGCCTTTGGAATTAACTCAGAAATAGTTCTCCAATTTTGATTTTTCTTTGTCTCAGGACCTAACTAGGTAGGCAGATATTATCTAATAAAGACAAGCTACCATAACCATTAATTGACATTCATATGTTCAAAATACACAGGGTTACTCTGCCTCTATCTGAAACTACAAAGAGTTTTGCTCTAATCTTATTCCCATATCTGACCCTTCTACCATCACAAAAATCAAATACACATAAAATGAACTATGGGTTTACAAAAGGCATTTACAACTATTCTATCTCTGCCTGGGGCCCCATGGAAACTTCTCATAATATCCAGAGTCTTTGAGCCCAGTTTGTAAAACTGGTGGCTCTCTTTCCATCACCAGACTTCAGAAAATTAGTTTCTGCTTTATTTTACCATTTCTGACACATCCTTCACAAACAGGTCAGGCTTTGGGGGAGGTAATGAAACTCTGAAGGGTTTCTGCAGAAGGCTAGATTCCTGCCATCAGCTGGTACTGACTGATTCACTTTTAACATGAATGTCTCTTATCTAGAAGAGTAAATGAGAGTCTTCATCCAGACTGGTCCAACTGGATGTCTGAATAGATTATCTAATAGAATACAAATAAGAATATCAACTACCACTTAATGAGCACCTCCTATATATTTGGCAATATCGGCATCATTTTTCCAAGATTTTTTTTTACAACAGACCTAATTATTGGTAGAAATATTCACCATGTCTAAGAACAACTTTTGATGCCTCTCCAGCTACAGATTCAAGAGTCTGAAGCATTGTGTGACTGCAGGAGGATCCATCAGCCCTGGGGTGATAGAAGACTGGAAACGCATCACTAACTTGGACATCTATGAAGGCTACGGACAGACAGAAACTGTAAGTGGATGCTGATTCACCATTCAGTCAGATAACCAAATTTGTCCATTCACTATGTAAGCATGTTGTTAAAGCACTAGGCACACAGTAGAAATGCAAAAAGCTAGATCCTAAGCACAGGAAAAGGAATCAGCTTAAACTAGAAGGATACTTCTTCCACTGTAACACAAAGAATTATGGGTACACATAAATGTAGATTAGATTATAGGTTTCACAGCTGGAAGTTCAGTTAGTTTCCACCTGACAATTCCTGTGAAGTAGAGGCAATGGCATCTGATAAGAGTGGGAAAATGGTGGGCTAGGAGTCTAAGTGGAGAATGTTTAAAATTATGATTGCTGAAAATGGAAGAGAGAGCAGATTATGGAAATGGAGGAGAAATGGGTAATGATAATGGTACATTTGGGGTTGGTGAACATTCATTTTTAAAGTCACTATCTAAGAACTAGGTATGCTTTCTTGAAAAACAAAAAAACAAAAAAAAACCCCAAAAATAAAGTCATTATGTAGTTGTGTGATTTTCTCCAATATTACTTTGAAATATAGATATAAGCATGGTGAAGGTGGACAGTTGGATTGAAACAGGATTAGTTTTTGCCAAGGTACAGTAAAAAGACAGTGGGCAAGGGAGCCTCTAAGGATATTGATGAGAAAATGGCTAAAATGAAAGATTAAGGGGGAAGGGCAAAATGGCCGACTAGAGTCATCACTTGCCAGACCGTCCCAGAGGGTAGGTAGTGTTTCAGATGGAGAGGGGAGAGAAGATGCAGCTCAGGTGTAGATCATAGTAATAAGTGCTGGAGCCAGCTGGGGACCTCATGGAGGAAAATTGCAAAGCAGAGACAGAAGAAGATAAAAGAAAAAAGGTATCAATGAAGATTGAACCCAGAGAGGCTTGGAGCCCAGTGAAGGCATAAGGGAGGATCCCTCTCTCTTACCCCCTCACCTTTGGCGACCAGTAGGCTACCAAGTTTCTTGGAGGCTTTTCCACCCCCATGCACCCAAGCACTATAGCAAACACAGAATAGTGGGGGGAACTTGCATGATCCTAGAGCTTGGACATCCCGTTCAGGGTTCCCCTCCAAAGAGAGTAACCTGAGAGCCCAGAGAGCCAGCTTTTTTCCATTCAGACTCTTATTCCTTCCCAACCCACTACAACCAGGAGTCCACTTTGGAGTGAGAGTTTGGTGAGCAGCTGCCTGGGAGAGTGACACTGTGATCTGGGAGAGCACCCATCCGCCCCATAGGAGACCCGCCCTGTTTGATTAGGGTAGGCCTCTGGTGAGGAAGAGCCCAGCCCCAGGAGCCACAGCAACCAAACATGGTGCATTCAGGAGCTGGGGCTGACTGATAACTGCAGCCCCTCTCCCATCAATGGCAACCAGGAAAGCAGTTTGAGCCAAGAATTTGGTGAGTGGCTGCTTCTCTCCAGCAGGCACCTACTCCAGGCTGAGGTCTCCACAGAGAGTGGGGCCCACACCTCTTCCCTTGAAGGACCTGCAGTGGTCCTGGGGTGTCCTAGTTCTTTGAAAAGGTGAACAAAATTGATTAACTTCTTGCTAGATTAACCAAGAATAGAAAAGAAAGGACCCAAATAAGCTCAATCAGAAATGAAAAAGGAGATATTACAAATGATACCACAGAAATACAAAATATCATCTGTGAATACTATGAAAATCTCTATGCACATAAACTCAAAAACATAGAGGAAATGGACAAATTTCTGGAAACACACTATCTCCCGAGACTCAATCAGGAAGAAACAGAACTCCTGAACAGACCATAACAAGCAGAGGGATTGAAGCAGGAATGAAAAATCTTCCATCAACAACAAAAAAAGCCCTGGACCAGATGGATTTATAGAGGAATTTTACCAGAGCTACAAAGAAAAGTTGGCACCCATTCTGCAGAAATTATTCCAGAACACTGAGGAAGAAGGAATCCTCCCCGAGTTATTCTATGAAGTTAGTGTCACTTTGATACCAAAGCCAGGAAAGGACACACACATGAAAAGAAAACTACTGACCAATATACCTTATGAATATAGATACAAAAATCCTCAATAAAATACTAGCAAACTAAATCCAACAGCATATGAAAAAAATAATCCACCATGACCAAGTGGGCTTCATCCCAGGGATGCAGGGATGGCTCCGCATACATAAATCAGTAAATGTTATTCCCCACATAAACAGGAACAAAAACAAAGATCATACAATCATATCAATAGATGCAGAAAAAACATTCAACAAAATTCAGCACTCTTTCATTATAAAAACCCTCAACTAACTAGGCATAGAAGGAATATATCTCAAAATTATAACAGCCATATATGACAAACCCACAGCCAGCATCATACTGAATGGGGAAAAGTTGAAAGCATTCCCACAAAGAACTGGAAGAAGACAAGGATGACCGCTGTCACCACTTCTATTCAACATAGTGCTGGAAGTCCTAGCCAGAGCAATCAGGCAAGAGAAAAAAAAATTAAGGGTATCCAAATCAGGAAAGAGGAGGGCAAACTATTGCTTTTTTAGATGATATTATCTTTTATCTAGAAAATCCCAAAGATTCCACCAAGAGACTCCTGGAATTGATAAATAAATTCAGGAAAGTCTCAGGTTACAAAATCATTGTACACAAATCAATAGCATTCCTATACACCAATTATAGTCAAGCTGAGAGTCAAATCAAAGACTCAATACCATTCATAAGTGCTACAAAGAAAATAAAATACCTAGGAATATATTTAACCAAGGAGGTGAAAGATCTCTACAAGGAGAACTAGGAAACTCTGAGGAAATAAATTGCAGATGATACAAACAAGTAGAAAAATATATCATGCTCATGCATTGGTAGAATCAGCATTGTTAAAATGTCCATACTACCCAAAGTGATTTACAAATTCAATGCAACCCACATCAAAATACCAATGACATACTTCACAGATCTAGAAAAAATAATTCTATGCTTTGTGTGGAATCAGAAAAGAGTCCGAATAGCCAAAGCAATCTTAAGCAAAAGAACCAAATTGGGAGTCATCATATTACCAGACTTCAAACTATACTATAAGGCTATAGTAACTAAAATAGCATGGTAATGATACAAAAATAGAGACATAGACCAATGGAACAGAACAGAAACCTCAAATATAAAAAAACCCACATACAGCCAACTGACCTTTGACAAAGCAGACAACAGTATACACTAGGGAAAAGAATCCCTATTCAATAAATGGTGCTGGAAAAATCAGATAGCCACATGCAGAAGAATGAAACAGGATCCATATCTCCCACCACTCCCCAAAATTAATTCAAGATGGATAAAGGACTTAAATGTAAAGCATGAAGCCATAAGAATTCTAGAAGAAAATGTTGGAAAAACTCTTGTAGATATCAGCCTAGGCAAAGAATTCGTGAAGAAGACCCCAATGGCAATCACAGCAACAACAAAAATAAATAAACTGGATTTGATTAAATTGAAAAGCTTCTGCACAGCCAAGGAAATAACAGAGCAAATAGACACCTAAAGGTTGTCTATGAGGGAAATATAGTCTAAGTACCCCGCTTAGACTATTTCTTTATGGGAACCAAGCTCTCCACGATGACCCATCTTCCCTGGTTCCTGTGAAATTCTAATAAATAAAAATTTCTCCATCTCATTACACCCATGCTTGACTCAGACAAGATCCAGTTCTCATGTCCTCTAAGGAAGATATCTGTGCTCTCTTTGGGGTATCCCATGTGCTGTGTGAAGTATCTCTCAGTGTCCCAAAACAATCACGTATTTTTAAAATACTTATTTTCCATAGAAAATCTCAAAGATATAAAAAAATAGATTAAATTACATATTGAATTCTCATGTATATATTGATCAATTTCAACAATTATTACCTTATGGCTAATCCTGATTCATCAGTACTCTAACCAATCTCAGAAATTATATTTTATTCAAAAATAGTTTTAGTGTATATCTCTAAAAGATAAGAACTCTTTAAAAACAGTCTATTATTATACTTAAAAGTTAATAATTCCCTCTTATCATTAAATATCTACTGTTCACATTTTTATCTAGCATATAAGTTATGAATGTTTTCTTGTTTACCATTTGTTCCAATCAAGCCTATGCATTGTGATTGATAAGTCTTTTATATATCTTTTAATCTATGAATTTCCTCATTTCCTTTTAATTTTTTTTTGTAATTTGTTACTTAAAGAAACTGAGTTGTTGCTCCTTTTGAATATTTCACACTTGGATTTTGCTAACTGCATCCCTACAGTGTTGTTTAACATGCTCCTTTGTTTCTCTGCATTTCCTGCAAACTGGCAAATATACCTAGATATTTAATTAGATGCCTGTTTGATTTTTTTTTATCAAGACTACTCCTTAAGTCATATGATGTTCTTCCATCAAAAGGTACATAATGTCTGGTTATTTCTTTTCTCATGACAGTAGCCATTGATGATCAATGACTAGATCCATTAATTAATTGCCTTTTAAAAGACAAAAACCTTGTCTGCATTTCTTTAAACAGGGTCTACTCTGTGCCACTTCCAAAAGAATGAAATTGAAGCCAGGTTCTCTGGGGAAGCCATTGCCACCTTATATTGTCCAGGTAATGATTATGACAGTTACTATTAATGGAGCTCTTACTGAGTGCCTGGCACTTGTCCATACCACTTAGCAATGTTATTAATATTAGATTATTTCATTTGCTCATGACAACAACCTTAGCAGGAGGATACCATTATTATCTTCACTTAACAGATAAGGAAATTGAGGTTTGGGAAGATTGGGTAGCTTTTCCAAGATTACCTAGCTAACAAGTGGCAATGTCCACTTTCAAACCCAGTAAGTCTTCCCCCAGCATCCATATTATTAACCACAATGCAAAATAATATACTTGTCTAGTGTCCTTATTTGGCCAAATAGCAATGCTATGTTTCTTCTCAAAATTTACCCTGAAACATTACCAAAATGTGGAGAATGGAAATCACTGAGCTTGGTGCTGGTGGTATAAAGATGAAAGAGACAAAGTCCTTACCATTTGAAGGACTGAAACCACTCTAAAGAAGATGAGCTATATGGACAAATAATTGAATGACATCATGAAGATCTCAAATAAATTGCTGATGGGGTTCATAAGAAAAAGAAATTCCTTTCAGCTGGAGGATCAGGTGAAAATTCTGCAAGAATATAGCATAAACATACACATTCTTACTGCAGATCAACCACCTTGGGGGACTATCCCTTTGTTTTAACAGTATTGCTTCTGCTCAAAATTATTTTAGGATAATTCTTTGGGCAATGGCCACCAACAAAAGCAATCTCATTATCTTAAAGTTTATTTTCTACTCAAAAATGTATTATTCCTGGCCAAACATGATGGATCATACCTGTAATTCCAGTACTTTGGGAGGCTGAAGCAGGAAGATTGCTTGAGGCCAGGAATTCAAGAACAGCCTGGCCAACACAGCAAGACTCTGTCTCAAAAAACAAAAATTAAAAAAAATTAGCTGGGCATGGTGGCACACTCCTGTAATGCCAACTACTTGGAAGGCTGATGCAGAAGGATCACTTGAACCCAGGAGTATGAGGCTGCAGTGAGCTATGATTATACCTGAGTGACAGAGAAATACCCTGTCTCTAATTTACCTAATTTCAGATTGTAGATGAAAACTCAAATATCCTGCCTGTAGGGGAAGAAGGAAATATTGCAGTCCGTATAACGCTAAACCAACCTGCCTCTGTGTACTGTCCACACATGGTAAGGGGAATTTAATTTTTCTAGATACTTTCATTGTTACT
This sequence comes from Cheirogaleus major, assembly GCA_963574435.1. NCBI lineage: Eukaryota > Metazoa > Chordata > Mammalia > Primates > Cheirogaleidae > Cheirogaleus > Cheirogaleus major. The sequence continues at coordinate 28,118 of CAUYPO010024256.1, forward strand.
ATTAATCATGGTACCATAATTATGGGGTACTTTATGATTTTCCAAATACCTTTGTCCCGACTTTTAATTTTTCAAATCTACAAAAATGTTGAAAAATAGCACAATGAACACCTATCTGTACATGGTTCACCTATCTTCACCTATTATTAAGATTTTGCCTCATTAACTTTATATTTGTACATTTTTGATGAGCCATTTGGGAGTAAGAGCAGACATCATGATATGTTGCCCTTAAATATTTCAGCATGACTCTCCTAAGAAGAAGAACATCCTTCTTAACTATCAACATCATCACATCTTAGAAAATTAAAAATAATTCTTTAATATTATTTATTATATAGTCCATATTTAGATTTTCTTAATTGTACTCAAATGTGTTTTTATAGCTTTTGAAAATCCAGAATTCAATCAAGGTCAAGGTTCATACATTTATTTGGGTTCTCATATCTCTTTGGTTATTTTTATGTAAAAATTTCCTACCACCTTTTTTTGTTTTTCATGATACAGACATTTTTGAAGAGTAGAGGCCTATTGTGTTTATCTAGATGTATCTATTAGTTCCTTATAATGAGATTCAGGATAGACATTTTTGGCAAGAATATTACATAGGTAATGTTTATTTCTTATTTTCTTATATTGGGAAACACTATATTGTCTCGCTTTGGGTGTGGATAATTTTGATCCTTTGTTTCAAGGGGTGACTGACATTTCTCTTCATTGTAAAGGTATATTTTCCTCTTTTTAATTAGTAAGTAATCTGTGGGACAACAGTTTGAGACTCTGAATATTCTATTCTGCAATCAACTTTCACACAATGATTTTAGCATCCAAAGATGATTCTTTTCTGAATCAGTGATTAAAATGGGAGTATAGAATGGTGATGTTCAAACTGCTATTTCTTATACATTAATTAGGTGGCACTATCCTATAAGGAAGAACTGTCCATTTTTTTTCTATAAAGGAGAGCTTTCTTGTAATTATTTTCAAATATACTTTTAATTTATTCAGCCTTTTCTGATAATAAAACTGATGTATGTTCAATATAGAAAACTTTGAAAAATATAGAAAAAGATCAAAGAAGAAAATTCTTTTCACTCATAATGCCACTATTATTATCCACTATTAACATTTGTCAGGTATATATCCTTTATCATTTTTTATGCACATATATTATTTTATAAAATTGGGATTACACTCTGTGTGCTGTTGTGAAGCCTGCTTTTTTACTTATGATCTTCAGATATTAGTATATCTTATATAACATTTTTAATAATTTCACAGTATCCTATCAAATGGAGTATTATGATCTGTTTAACATATCCACTATTACTGGAAATTTTGGTTATTCCCAATGTTTTATATTGTAAATACTGCTTTAATGAGCATCCTTATTAACTTTTCAAATGCCTCTTTGAGTATTTCTTATGGAGTTTTTGAGTTAAGGCCTAGCCAAAAAAAAATTTAATTATTTTAATATTACAAATTTCTGTAAGAGGATAATGCTCAATATTTCCAAACTTTGACAAGACAACTTAAATATACTGAGATTTAACAGTGTCTTTCTCACCCATAAGACTGAGATTCCAAAGAAGAGATACAAATATCTCATATACCTACTGGGATTATTGGGCTATTTGAGAATGAGTTGCTTACACAGTGTTTTATTAAAGTTCATTAGAACTTTAATAAGCCCATTAGATTACCCATTGATCTAAGAATCTGGACAAATCTGTCATGTGGTTTCTATCACAGTCAGAGTCAATACTGTTAGACTCTGCAGATATTCCATAGAATGATCAAGCAAAATGGGCCTGCCTCATGCAAAGGGGCTTGTGTACTTAACTTGGCATAAGAACTTTAAGCTAAAACTACCTTCTTCTGATGGAATGTTAATCATGGGCAGTGTGAAAATAAAAGACACAATTGAAAGACAGGAAGTAGTGACTGCATTTGACAGATGAAAAGCCTAAGAAAACAGTAGCTAACATCCCTTACACATATTGTACCTGGCCCTATGCTAAATGCTATGCTTGCATTGTTTCATTTAAGCCTCAGAACAAACCTCTGGGTAAAGTGCCATCATTGTTCCTGTTTCAAGCTGGGAAAAGAAAAAGGAACTGAAATTAAGAGAGAAATAAAGCAAAGACCTTGTGTGTGTTGAGAGTTTTCTATGTGGAGAGTCCCTGGAGAGTAGAGATCTGATGTTATTTTTCTCTATCTCCCTTTGAGGCTAGCCACAGTCCTTAACTCATAGCATTAAATGATTGTGGAAGGGAAGTAAATCTAAGTTTCTGGATTTGTTATTCTATCAGGTGAGCTGGGAAGAATATGCTTCAGCAAGGAGCCAAATACTTTACCTCACTGGGGACAGAGGGATCATGGATGAAGATGGCTACTTCTGGCTGGCTGGCAGAGCTGATGGCGTTGCTGATATACTGGGTCAGAGGTTGTGAATGCCATGGTTACTGCTATTGAGCCTGGGGGCTGTGGGAGTTTGAAGACGACTCTGGACTGCCTCAGATACATGGGCATTATAGAAAATTTGGAAAATGCAAACAAGCAAAAATAAAAAACAAAACTCATCCACAATCTCATATTTGGAGTATAGTCTTCCAGTTTTCTTTCTTCTTACATATAAATTTTTTTTTTAGTAGAAATGAGTTTAAGGGGAAATGCTACAGCATAACTTGCCTTTTTCACCCAACAATGTAACATAAATGTTTTTCTGTGTAATTAAATGTACATATAAATTCATTTTCAAATTTTAAGTGAGTTTATCATGTATAATAATCTTACATGAACAACTCAATGAACGTTTACACACGTATGTACCCCTGTAACCTTCTAGATCAAGATATAGGATATTTCCAACATCCTGGGCTCTCTTATGTCCTCATACCTTCGTGAAAGCTGTACTTCTTTCATAAACTTTGAACTGAATTTCTGTGCCTAAAGAGAGTTTTAGGGACTGAGAAAAGTAGAGAAAATTCCAAGGAACAATAAATTTCAAAGAACAGATGGTTGTAAGCAGATTCCATGGGCCATCCTGATTCAGAGCTTGCTGACCACAAAAATTACAGGAATGTTGAGAAATAGAAATCAAGCTCTAGACTCTAGGAAGACTCAATGATATTAGATGCCATTGCTTCCAGAGCCTGAATCAGCAAACTTGCTTTCCCTCTACTCTTCCACCCTGATCCTTGACCCAGTTAAAAAATTCCAACTAAATTTTGCTCATGAAGTCATTCTTCCTTGTGTGCTCCCCATTGCACAGCAGTGAATGAAGTGCTTGCCTTCACCTCTTACCGGTTTCAATTTTTACTTTGAGCGCCACCCCCATCCAGAAGTAACCATTATTCTTATTTCAAAACTACAGATTAATTTTGCCTTTTCCTGAACTTCATAAGACACAAAATAGTTCATACTGCATGAACTATTCTCACAAAATAATGCCTATGAGATTCATCAATGTCATCGCATGTATCAATAGTCCATTCTTTTTCATTGCTGTGCAGAATTCCACCATATGAATATACTCAGAATTTATCCATTCTACTATTAATGGTGACTGGGGTTATTTCCAATTTGAAATAACATGAGTAAAGCTACCATGAATATTTTTCTACATGTCTTTTGCTGAACATATACAGAGATTTTTAATTGATAACAAGGGGTGGAAATGCTGAGTCATAGGTATGTGGATTTTAAGCTTTAGTAGATATTGCCATACAGTGTTTTAATTACCAATTTATACTCCCACTACAATGGAGTGAGATGTTCCAGTTGAATGAAAGTTCCAGTTGAAACTTTCCAGAATGAAAGTCCACATCCTCACTGACACTTATTACTATCAAATCATCTAAATTTTGACCATCTGGTAAATATGTAATAATATTTCATTGTAGTTTTAATATTATTTTAAGGGTCACTAGTAGTTCATTCTGTCAAGATACCAAAGTATTTTACTTTACCAATCCCTATTGTTGAACATTTAAGGGTTTTCCCCCCATATTTTATTTTAAAAAACACTTGGATAATCATCCCTTAACCTAAGATTTTGTCTGCTAGTATTAGGAATGACAGAATCATTCTCACTATAAATCTTATACACATTAAAAAGACAATAAGGAGGCTGGGTGCGGTGGCTCACACCTGTAATCCTAGCACTCTGGGAGGCCGAGGCGGGTGGATAGCTCAAGGTCAGGAGTTCGAAACCAGCCTGACCAAGAGCGAGACCCCGTCTCTACTAAAAATAGAAAGAAATTAATTGGCCAACTAAAAA
>CAUYPO010024257.1:0-75538 GCA_963574435.1 Cheirogaleus major
GTCCCAGCTACTCGGGAGGCTGAGGCAGGAGGATTGCTCGAGCCCAGGAGTTTGAGGTTGCTGTGAGCTAGGCTGACGCCACGGCACTCTAGCCCAGGCAACAGAGTGAGACTCTGTCTCAAAAAAAAAAAAAAAAAAAAGAAAGTCTGAAAATCTGTGCTCAACAAGCCACATTTCTTTCTCGTGTTCTTGGAGGACTTCCCAACAAGAAGGGAAACATCCTCACACCCACCAGGGTCCACGTCCGGCACACCTGCTCAAGCTCCACTGGGGACCTGGTGGCTTCCTAATGATCAAAGGAGATAGCCACTCTGTGCAGTGAGGGTGGCACTGGGCTGGGACTCAGGGGGACTTGCTTTGGGGCATGTGGCTTCCTCCTCTGAAATGAAGGGGTTGGACTTTTGAGGTCTGGGGCCCCTGCTAGTTCTGACAGCCCTCTGTCCACCTGCCCAGCCGGATAGAGCAAAACCATGCCCGCCTGCTCCTCACTGGCAGAACCTGGGTTCTTCACCTGAGGCCAGTGGTGAGAAAACACCTGGATTTGAGTTCAAAAGACCTGAGTTTGTGTCCTAATTAGCACTTTCCACCTGTGAGCCCTCTGTAAGCTTTGTGCATTCAAAATGGATTATTACTCTTCCCAGGTACTCCGCTAAACAGGCCCCGGACCTCCAGGAGCCACTCCTCCAAAAGGGGAGGCAGAGATACATTCAGATAAAAGCCCTTTTCAGCCTGTGCTTGGGCTAGGGAGATGGAGGGCTTGGGGCTGATGAGAACTGGGTGGAACAGTCCAGACCGGCTTCCTGGAGGAAGTGAGCCTGGGGATTTCCAAGCAGTTTACAACTTTTGTCAAGATAAACATTGCATTGATCTGCTTTCTCACCTCCTGACCTTTGCCTTTCAAACCTGACATCCCCACCCATCACAAGTGTTTTCTACAACCATTAAGCAGAAAAGCTGGCTGGATAATTTCTCAGTGGCAGAGAAGCCATCTGCCCCAGCTCCCTGAACACGTGTACCTTTCCTCCATGCCTAACAGGTGCCCCCATCACCAACGGCTTCCTAACTCCCTGATGCTCAGGTTTCCTGCACCTGAACCCTCCTCCCCGTGCACATCACGTCTCACAGGTTCCAAGGAGCACGCCCAGCACCAGCATGCTCTCCTCCGATTTCCTGTGACAGTTGCTGTCAAGACTAATCGAAGACCCGCCAGGAATAATTCCCACAATAACCGCAGCTGCCCCCTTACCATGGGCCTCTCTGGACAGGCACTTGATGCGCACACCCCCCATGAGATGGGCACTACTGTTATCCCCACTGTACTGGGATGGATCCGAGATTCAAACACTTAGGTCTCTCGCCCAAGGCCACGTGGTCAATCTGTAGGGACGATTTCTAAGGGCATTGCAAGGCCAGGTACGGATTTGCACCCTGTGGTATCACTGTCCAGTGATCCCCTTTGTCCACGCTGTGTTAGGCACTGTGGATGTGACCATGTGTCTGGCGGGGCTGTGCTTGGAGGACCTCACTCTCTAGCTGGAGGCAGCCCGTCAACCACAGTGCCCTGATTTATCTGGGAGCTGCTCTCAGGCAGTGTCGACCACTTGCCACCTTCATGCCCCAGCACCTGGTGACGCACTTAGCATCTAACAGGTGCTCAGAAAAGGCCCGCTAAATTAAACTGAATAGGAGATGGGTAAAGAGGGAGAACACACAAAGTCCTTCAGGTGGATTTCTCTCTGCTGTTAAATGTTCCTCCCACCTCAGAACTTCTGCACCCACTGTACCCTCTGCCCAGAACGCTTTTCTCCTGGTGACTCCTTTGGACTTGGACTCAAATGTCCTTTCCTCGGGGAGGCCTTCCCAGACCACGACTCTCCCTCAAACGGAATCAGGCTCCCTGTACTTCCCATTCACAGCTCCTGCAGTTTGCAGGGTAACCTGTGCAGGTGCTTTGGTCTTTGTTCTCTACTATTTCCAGAGCCCAGCATGGCGGAAGTTGCCAATAAAATGTGCTGAATTAACGAACAAATGAGTTGATGCCATTGAATCTTATTTCAGCCTCACCATCACTCCAGGAGGGAGGCCAAGCAGACATTATGATCCCTGCTTTACTGATGAGGAAACCATGGCTCCAAGGCTGCAGGTCTCTCACCTGGGCTCGGGGCATTGTCAAGAGTAGGACAGAAGTGCCCCAAAGGGGCCATGTCTTCTTGCTGGATTCTTTGGCAACCAGCATTGGTCTAAGCACACAGCACGCCTGGATCTCAAGTACATGGAAACAGCAACTAAATGACGACCTCAGAGGTGGAGCCAAAACACCTTTTTTTGTTTGTTTGTTTGTTTAACATCATATTTCTATCATAGCAGATTCTGGAGGAAGGTCACGTTCTATCTGCATTTTTGCTCTGTTCTAAGAAGACAGCTCAGTGCTGAAGGGACACAAAGAAATCTGTGGGTGTGGGTGAGACTATTAATACTTTTGTGGGAGAAAAGAAGACTTTCCCATGGCCTCATCATGTGCATAACCAAGTGTGAGGGTGCTCCTGGAGGCACTCAGGGTGGTGAGTTCCAGGAATTCTAAGCTTGTTGGTGCACCTTGATATACATTTGCTTAAGGGCAAGGGCAGAGCACTGGATCAGGAGTCAGAGACCTGGCCTCTGGGCTCACCCCTGACCCTGACAATGCAGTGTTTCTAGGGGCACAATGGGGTTAACAGCACCCATGCTGTCTTTGTCACGGGGCTGTAGCCAGGTTCAAATGAGAAAGGAGATACAAAAAGTTCTTTGTAAGCCACAGGCAGTAGTCAGACACGTGTATACTGCAAGGCTGCTCCTGACAGGGGACTGACAGCAAAGAACATGCTCTCTGAGCGGGAGCGGGGACGGGGGGTGGGGGGGGTGGGGGTGGGGGGGTGTTGGCAGCCTCCCACATGGAGGCAAAGGTAACATTAAAGGAAACTGCATTTACCTGCCTGAATGTGCCCAGGACAGAAAGAATGCTGGCCTCTCATGCCCCCTAGATTTAGATAAAGCCTGGAAGCTGGCAGGTGGAAGGAGAGGATGAAGTCAAAGTCAAGATTCTCTGGGTGGGAGTCAGGTCTTTGCTTGTCACTAGCCATGTGACTTGGAGCAAGTAGCTTAAGCACTCTGAGCCTCCGTTTCCCCATGTGTAAACTGTGAAATAATGACAACCACTCCCCTAGAGGTTGGTTCAAATCTATTTTAAAATAAAAATTTAAAAAAGATGCTACTGAAAAATAGCAAAGTCCTTTATTGGGGGGTGGGACGGAGCAGGCCACCCAATGTGACATATGTGGTCAGTTAAGGGTGGCTTGTTCCTTGCCCCCGGTGAGGGAGCCTGCCTGGGTGGGCCTCCCTGCAGAGCGGCCATCCCCGTGCCAACCACAACTGTAGGTGGCAGGGGCCCCAATTCCATGAGAAGACGTCCAGTTGGGCCAGGACCTCCCTCACACATGCTGGATTTTTCCATCAGGCAGGGAAGCGGAAAGGCACATCAGAGGGAGTGAGCGAGAAAGGACCCTCCAGCACTGACGGGGTGGAAAGGTGGGTGGGCTCCACGGCAGGTGAGGCAACCCTGCTTCCCCTCTCTCCAAAGTGACAGGCGACCCTCAGGGCAGGGGCACACACCCCCGTCTGCCCCACATTTCCGACATTCCCACTGCTTGGGAAGCTCAGCTCAAGAAATGACTTCTAAGACGCAGCCAGGAGGGCAACCACTGCCACCTCCCTGCCTCTAAATTGGTCCCAAGTAACCTCAACCTGGTGGCAGAAATGTTGCTCGAGGACGCAATGAACAGTCCAATTTGAGAAAGAATGCCATGAAGGTTTTGTGAGCACTTCCTGTGCTCTGTCCTAAGCACTATCGAGGGATGTGAGGGAAAAAAGACCCAGTTTCTGTCCTCAAGGAGCGATCGTCTAAAGGGACATCACTAACACAAATGAAACAAGTATGTGCTCCGGCACTACGACCCACAGGAGAAATTCTCTTAGGTTTCAGTGCCTGAGATTGTGTTTCTTCCTAGGGAAAAAAAAAAATTTTTTTTTTAAATCTTACAGACACCTATAGTAATCTTGTCAGAAGTCACATTTCCATCTTACCTTAGGCTACTAGAAAGCTCAAAACAAAATCTGCAGGCCACATGTAACAATCTCACAAAACCTTACAACACGCAGTACTGTGTACTAACATTACCTCTTACGTCATCTTATTTTCCTATCCTTTTCTCCTCTCCTCCTCTGATTTCCTCGTCTACTCTTTTTTTATTCACTGTACTTCTGAGAGTTACCTCAAATTCTTTTTTGGAACAGATTATGAAAAAATATATTTTAAAAACTCATTAATACTACAAAGCTACAAAAGCTGCAGTAGTCAAGACTGTCACGAGGACAGACATATGGGCCGGGCCGATGGAACTGAACTGAGAGTCCAGAAATGAACCCTCACATTGACAGTCAAACTATTTCTACAAAGGTGTCAAGATAATTCGGTGGGAAAGAACAGTCTTCTCAATAAGCAGTGTTTGGACATCTGGGTGTCCACATGCAAAAGAATAACACTGGGCCTCTACCCCACATCTTATACAAAAATAAAATCAGAATGGATCAAAGGCCTACATATAAGAACTAAAATTGCAAAACTCTCAGAAGAACACAAGGGAATAAATCTTCATGACATTGGGTTAGGCAATGGCTCCTTAGATACAACACTGAAAACAAAAGTGACAAAAGTAAAAATAAATAAATTTAGCTTAATTAAAATTAAAAACTTGTGCTTCAAAAGATACCACCAAGAAAGTGAAAATACAATCCACAGAATAGGAAAAAATATTTACAAACCGCATGTCTGATAAAGGAACTTGTATCCAGAATGTATGTGGAACTCTTACAATTTAACAATAAAAAGACAACCCAATTAAAACATGGGCAAAGGATTTGTATACATTTCTCCAAAAAAAAATATCCAAATGGCCAAAAAGCACATGAAAAGATGTTTAATAAAATAGCCATTAGGGAAATGCAAATCAAAATCATAATGAGATACCACTTCCCACCCACCAGAATGGCTAAAATGAAAAAGACAGACAATAACAAGTATTGCCAAGGATGGGGAAAATTGGAACCCGCACACACTGCCGGTGGGATCATGGAAGGGTACAGCCACTTTGGAAAACGATTTGTCAGTTCCTCAAAAAGTTAAACATAGAGTTATCAAATGACCCATTAATTCCACTCCTAGGTATCTAACCAAGATAACTGAAAAGCTATGTCCACAGAAAAACGTGTACACAAATGTTCATGGCAGCATCATTCAGAATAGTCCAGAAGTAAAAACAACCCAAATGTCCACCAACTGAAGACAGGACGAACCAAACGTGGCACATTCCTACAACAGATTATGCGCCCATAAAAAGGAATGGAACACCGACCGGTGCTGTCACACGGATGCACTCTGAAACATGACGTTACGTGGAAGAAGCCAGTCACAAGAGTGCACTTATCGTATGATTCCACTTACACGGAACGTTCAAGAGAAGCAAACCCACAGAGACAGAAAGCAGGCTACGCTGCCACGGCTAAGGGGCTGGACGGGCAGTGACTGCTGATGGGCATGAGGTCTCTTTCTGTGGTGAAGAAAATGTTCTAAAATTAGATAGTGATGATGGTTGCACAGTTCCGTTAATACACTAAAAACCACTGAATTGTGTGCCTTAAAAGAGTGAGTTTTATGGTATATCAATGACGTGCCAATAGGCTGTTGTTTTTCAAAAGGTTGATTAAATAAAGTCTGAAGTTGTGTTAACAGCAATACACAAATGTTGGTCTCTTAGTTTTGACAAAGGTACCGTGGTAACGTATGATGTTAGCATTAGGGAAATCTGAGTGAGGGATATACCGGAACTTTCTGTGTTATCTTTGCAATTTTTCTGTAAATCACAATTGTTCCAAAGGGAAATGTTTCTTTAAAGAAACGGTTGATCATATGGAGCTATTACGTAATTATTTAATTGGGCTTACATGATGGTAGTGTACCCGCCCACTGGCCCTACTGCTTGGAGGCAGGAGGCTCACGTTGCAACTGGGCTGGATCTCACAGACACGGGGGCGCTGAGCTGGCAACAACCAACACCTGCATCTGCACAGCAACCAATGGTCTTTTCTCCTCTCCTATCGCCTTGAAGCCACACAACACTTTGAGGTAAATACTGTCACCCAGGAATAAGCCAGGGTGCTGTTAGCATCCTATCACCCCCAGACTCCCACCTCTCTCTGTTTATACATGAATACATACGCTTCTGTTTTACAAAACCCATGATCATCTAAATCCAAATCTTCCAACCTATCCCGCCTATGGGCTGGGGTCATGGGAAAACCAGGCAGGCAGTTCCTTGCCCTCCCTCTCCTGGCAAAGGTGGTAATTCTCTCTTGAACATTGCAAGGGTCACTGCACGCACATACCTTGACTTGAGCCCCATAGACCTCTGCGAGTTTATGAGTGTCATCCCCCAAGCAGCATAGAACTCCAAGGGCAAAGACAGTATCTTACTTATTCCCACACCCTCAGGGCCGTACAGATAGATGCACACTCAAGCACTGAATGAATTCATTCGTTAACTGATGACCTAGAGGTGTTCAGCAAGCACAAAGTAACATCCCTAAAGGAAACCTGGTTTCAGCCAGAGAAACCCCTAAAAAGCAAAAATTCTTCTTGGTCATCTCTTGCCTGCGTGGACATCACTAATGGGCTGGGGGTTTGTTTTCTGAGAAGCACTGAGTTGGCTTCCCCTTCCGACTAGCCTGGGAGCTCTGGCTTCATGTTATCTGGAGACCCGGGTGGGTGGTGGCCGGGCTGTGGAGGAGGAGAGGGCAGACATGCTCCACCAGGCTGATGGCAGCCCCTGCTTCCTTAGGGCCGCGGTCCGCTGACATCACTGAGAGGCCGGCGGAGCGCAGGGGCACTCGGGTGTCGCAACTGCAGGCAGCATGCAGGGTTATGTGAAGTTCAGCTCTGGGGCTTTCTCAGTCCATTGGGTTTTACTCATCCCCTGTCCATTAAGCATGCTTTCCCCCTCTCACTTTTCCTTCTTTGTGTGCGTGTGTGTTTTAATTGCTCCATGGCCCTTGGCTGGCTTTCGTAACCCCACATTAACATTTCTCACTGCTACTGAGGAACTAGGCATGCCCTGCACCCACTGGAAAGCAGTCAGAGGCCAGAGAGAGTTCAAGCTCCGTGCACAAACCCTTGGGGAGAGGGTCGGTGTCCAACCATCAAAGAGGAGGATGTGAGAAGACGTGAGAATTACATGCAGCATGAGGGTGTAAGGCTCTCAGAAGCCACCTGGTCCACTCTTACCTCCCACCCATCGTACAGATGAGGGGCACGAGTCCCAGAGGGTTACAGTGACTTGCACAAGGTCACCCAGCTTAAGGAGAGCAAAATGACTCAATTAGTCAAAACTGCTACCATGAAGCATTTTTCAGTCCAGGTAAACATTTAGCACAAAAAGCATTCCCATACAAAAGGAATTTACAATGAAAATCAGGTCTTAAAAATTAACAAGCCATGAAAATGTTCTAATCAGCAAGCATTAAAAATACCCAAGTGCATATTCATCCCATGCATTCACTGGACAAGTATTTACTAACTGACCACTCTCTCTCAGGCAACGTGCTGGGCTCTGGAGACATGAAGGTGAATAAGAGCTGGTCCCTCTGCCTTCGAGGAGAACCCAATTGTGAGATAAAGACCAATCCATGCAAAATATGCCTAGCACAAAGCCTATTACAAACAAGCCTCGATTTATGTAACATTCATAATAATATCTTCTTTGATCTCCATAATTTTCTCTTAACCTCCAGATCAGTGAAATCTCTAGATTTCCACTTTTTTTCTTCCCAAATGAAAATGAAGCACAACTGTGTTTTTCAATCTGTCAAGTCATAAGCCACAAGGCAGGATGCAAGGGCCAAATGCTCAGTTTTAGAATAAGTGGGGTGTAGAGAACAGAGCCCACATCACAAGGCAGAGACGATGCTGTTGTGCAGATGGGTGACATGTCCCAAGTGATATGGGTTCCGGTCTCCAACCCAGAGACCAGTCCCTTGGAGCCCCTGTCCTCGAGGGCTCACTGAGACTTGAGAAGAACAACCCAGAAACCAGTGATCCTGATGTATCGTGGTGTGCGCCAGACCTAGACATACTTAGCAGCTTGGGGACACAGGGGGAGGACATTTGCAGTGGCTGGGGGAGGGAAGCGTCCAAAGCCTGTTTCCTGGAGACCAAGGTGGGACTGCATGTTAGAGGGATCAAGTTGAATAGGCTTGGGACATTCCAGGCTGGGCACTGACACGGTGGGGAGGCAGGCAGGACTCCGGCACCATCAGAGTGGGGATGCTCAACCTTTCTGGGCAAAGAGTGATCATTTTCAATTCCAATGATTTCACAGACCTCTCCCACGGTGGCAGTTGTACTTGAAGTTAGTCACTGCACACATGCTTCCTGCCCATGTGAATCCCCGCCCACTTGTAGCAAATACACAACTGCACAGAGTCCTCAGCTGCCAGGGTGAAACACTCCTTCCCAGAGCCCCCGAGGGCGAGGGCAAGCCAGAGGGGAAGGGAGAACCCAGGGGACAAGCTGAGTCATCCCTGAAGCACTGGGAGCCTTAGGATGGGTTCTAAGCAGGGAAGTGCTGGGTGAGACTTGTCCTTTAGAAAGATCACCTTGGGAACGTGGGGAGAGCAGATCCCAGGGGGCCCTGTCACCCGAGTGAAGGAGGGTGACTTTCCACACCAGATGTCAGTGTCACAGAGGCCCCACGCCCCAGATAACCCTTCCTTCCAAAACCCACACTGAGCCAAAACCACCCACTCATGTTCAGCAGCAGCTGCCACCCTCTTTGCACCCAACACTAAAACAAATCAAAATGAAAGCTTTTCTTAAAACAAAATCAAATGGCTCCTCCTTTCTCGGGCCACATCCACATGGGGCAGGGAGGAGAAATGGGAGTCAGAGGGAGGCCTTGTCCATCCAACAACCATGGTGACAGGCAGTGGCCTGGGCTGGGCAGACCCACGTGACCTCCGCAGGGCTCAGAGAGGTGGCAGGGGCGGGGAGCAGCTCTCCTGTCAGGAGTCACTCCCGGCCCTTTGCTGCCTCATCCATGCCCACCTGCAGATGACCACAGACTGCACTGGGAGAGCAGGGGACATGGTACCAGGACTCTCCCCTTCCCTGGCACCTTGGAAAGCAAAAAGGAGATAAATCCCACCCTAGGCAGGACAGGGTATTTATGTGGCAGGACTGGTACAGTTGGTGGGGGGAGATCTGGACTTAGGGGCTCTGAGAAGGAAACTCCCCTCCACCCAGATAAAGCCACCTCTCTCCTGGTCTCCTGGGGCTATCACAGTCACCGTGCCTGAAATTCTCACCATCTGTCATTCCTCTGGCATCCAAGGCCCAGAGACTGACTACACCGAAAGCTTCAGTTAAAGCATGAGTCATTAAGATCTACTTCTTCTAACTTCACGCAGTAAACATTTGCTGAGGGCCTGCCCATGCCAGGTACTGAGCACCGGCTGGGAGGGCGGGCAGTGACTAAGCCTGTGCAGCGGGGGCTGGGGAAGCAGACAGAAGCCAAATCATGCGACAGGGCCTTGTAAACCCAGCTACAGAGACCGGACTCCACTTGGACTCACTGGAAAGTGACCAAAGAGTTTTAAACCCCTGGGGAATGATATGTTTTGATACCATCATTCTGCATCCCCTGAGGCAATAAATACTGTGTCATTAGCACCATTAACACCTTAGTGTGAATTAGGTAATCAGATGAAGTGTCACCTTGCAAAAGGCTGAGATGTGGAACTGATAAGTTCTGATGCCAGAGGACTAAAGCCAGGAAGAGCCGGTGCTCAGCGGCCACTCAGTGGGGACTGGAGAGTAGGGGACAGACCCGGAGGAACCTGGTGCAGAGCGGTCACAGCACACGCGTCCTCCATGTATGATTCACGCCTGCAAATGTTTACTGAGCTCCTGGTCCTGGCCCCGGACACAGTGGAGAACAAAAGAGACGGCCCCTGTCCTCAGGGGAAAGACAGACAGTAAACAAATAACCAGGTATTTACAACTGCAAGTTGGAGCAAGGTCTCAGAAGGAAAAGAACAGGCATCACTGAGAGGGTGTATGGGGGAGATAGTTAAGATAAAGGGGGAATCAGCCCGGCCCTCTTCATGATATTTAAACTGAGATCTGACTCACCTTAGCCAGCTGAAAACTAGGGAAGAGCATTCCAGGAAGAAGGAATAGCATGTGCAAAGGCCCTGAGGAAGGAAATCTAAGAAGGCCAGAGTAGAGCTAAAGGCCCAGCCAGGAGTGGAGGCTGGAAGAGCAGGCCAGACCTTTGTTTGGATTGGGACACTTACCCTCAAGGCAACAGAAAGCCATGAGCAGTGTTTAGCAGATGTGCCAGATGACAGAATGTATGTATGTTTAGAGATCACACTGGCTGCTGGAGAGAGTGGGCCCTGGGGCAGAGGAGGATTCGGCAGGGAGACCAGGCAGGAGAGAGGCTGGGCCAGAGAGATCCGGATGTGGTGAAGCAGCAGCAGTGGAGACTTAGATACTCTGGAGGCAGAACTGACAGGGCTTGGAGATGCGCAGATGGCTGGGGTGACAAGGAGGCCCCCTGACGTCTGGCTCAGGCATCCCCGAGGACGGTGGTGCTTTTTCACTGAGAAGGGGAAGCCTCAGGAAGCCGAGCACACAGCAGGAAGGGCAGGAGAACAAGGGCTGAGTAGGCTCAGATTTGGGGCATGTTCAAGCAAGGCCCAGAGAGGCGGCACCACAGAGATGTCAGCATGGGCTGGACGTCACCTCCTGGGCCCTGGCCTGACCCTGTGCAGCTTCAGGCAGGTTGAACGTCCCCTCCACCCCACACCCCCCACCACTGGGATCTCCAGCCAGGGCATCGGGGTACGAGATAAATTCCTATTCCTCCCTCCTGTGCCCTGTCAGGGAGAAAGGCTTTCCCTTTTCTGGAAGTGCCAAAACTGTAGCACAGGAAACTTGTGTTGCTGCCAGAGTGACTAATATTTATCACTGGTATATACAGTAGCCATTCTTCAAGGCCACGAAATTCTGCCCACAGCTACAGCCACAAGCCTCTCAGCCACCCTGCCCAAGCTCAGCCCTGCCTGGGCATTCCACAGAGCTGAATAATCGCACTTGCTTCCCGTGGGGGCTTTGCTTACCCCACACCCCAGCATCTTCTCGGCGTCCTGGACTTGTGCCTCCAGCTCAGAGTGCAGGGGCTCCGCTGTGGCCCTGGAGGTGCACCATGACCTTGCCCCCTACCCTCCCGACCCCTCCCTCCATCCTGAGTCCCCGTCGTGGGACAGAGGCAGCTCCTCCTTCCCCATAGACAGCAGTGGAAGGAGGATGGCAGGAACTTTGGAGAATGCCTCATCCAACCTTTTTGTTTTCTGAGGAGTAAGCTGAGGCTCAGAGAAATCAAATGGCGTGCCCAAGGTCACACTGCAGAGCTGACACAAAAACTCCAGGTCAGGAGTTTTTCTTTGGCGTCTTGGCCATAGGGTCAAAGGTGGCAGGCCACTTTACAAACAGTGCCTCCTGCTCAGGTAGGTGAGACGGAGCGTGAGCGGCTTGGATACCAAGAGATCCCCCCACCCCCACCCCCGAGGAAGCTGATAAGGAAAAGCGGCCACTGAGACGCCCGCAAGATGAAACTCTCAACGAAGTTTGCACGTGGCTGCCACCACGTCTGCCCTCCCCAGCCTGCTCTCCAACGCAAGGCAGGTATCAGGACTAAAAGTGGAAAAAGAGAACTGGGTCCCAGGGCATACACAGACTAAAGGTTTCTGGAGACGCCAGGAGCTTCTCAGAGGAGGCTTTAGCAAAACTCCGGCTCTTAAACAGAAATGCTTTCATTCATGCAATGCAGTCGATGAATTTACTCAGGCCCGAAGGTCTCTGTGAAGGGAAGGGGGTGGGAAAAGCCCGCAGAGGAAGTACTTTCTTGTGTGACAATGACCATCAAGGAAACAAGATAACAAGATAGCACGAAATATAGCGAATCAGCATAAACTTGGCCATTTATGCCAAGCCCCTTGCCAAAGTCATCTGCCTTCAGCCCCCTGCCAGAACAGAGGGGACTAAAGGGAAATCAGCTGAAAAAAAACAACACTGGCTACAATTAACATGGATATTTATCACTTACTGTGTGCCACAGCAAAGTCCCTACTGGGACCAGAGGAAAAGAAGGCCCGCACACCTTCCAATCACAGGTGTTCCTGACCTCAGGAATAATGAAGGGTGACTGCAAAAATGCAGAAGGTTGGAGGACACAGAGGATAGCTTCAAAGGGCAATCCTTTCTTCCTAGAAGCTCCATATTCTTCTACAATCAGATACACTGGTTAGTATTTCTCAGCCCATCAAACCCGTTGCTGCCCATGACTTTGTGTGTACACTGACATCCTACTGCTGTGATGAGAACTGCGAAAGCATTCATTCATTCATTCATTCACCCAACATTCCCTGAGCACGATGTAATACCAAGCACCGTGCTAGACCCAGGGATTACAGAAGTTGAAACATACCTATTCCCCTCCCTGGAAAAGCTCTTGGTTGTCAAAGTGGGGAGGGGCGGGGTGGGGGTGCAACTCCTGAGACCCGATCTTATCTGTCTTCCTGCCTTTGAACTGCCACAACACCACCAGCGGAGGCAGGCACTTTGAAAAGTAGGGCCCGCTGTCTGCTTGCTCAGCTATGCGCCCCCTTCCTTCCTCCAGGCTTCCTGTCTCCCTTCTGTAGGGTCCCCTCCAACTATCCTTGAAAGTCAGCACCTCTGGAGAAGGCGAAATAATTCTGCAACCTTAAACAGTGCAAACAGCCTCTCCACCCAGTCCGAGTGAGTGTCATGGCAATCAGGCTACATGCTGGGCACACAGAAAGACGTCCAGGGTGGTCACTCGTGGTGGTGTCAAAGCTGACCCAGACGCACTAACAGTTGGAGGAAGCCCTCCTCATTGTTCCAGCTGAGTTCCAGCTCCCCGCTGAGCTGAATGCTCAGGAAAACCACACAGGGATGGGGAGTCCACACCCAGGCCTCCCCTACCTCAACCCCCAGTCAGAGCTGGGAAGGGTAGTTGAGCTGAGGAAACTGAGGCCCAGGGAAGGTGGGTAGAACTGAGGGGTCCCGGACTCCAGGTCAAGAGCACTCACCAGCTCACTGTCTACCCCGATGCCCCGAGCCTGACCAAGAATTAATGCCAGGTCACAGATACATACAGCCTAGACACAAGACCATTAATAACTCGTGTTTGCCCAACGCACTTTACCAGTCTCCAAAACTGTTTCCCACCCCCTACTCCGTCCTGATCATCAGGACAGCCCTCAATACAGACAGGGTGTGTCTTACTAACCCAATTTTATGTGATAGAAAATGAGTCCCAAGGAGGCTGTGTGCCTTGTTTGAAGCCACATGGAACAGGTCCAAGTGTGTAGGCCTCGCATGACTTTGTCTACTACTCTCCCACTGGGGTGGTGGGAGGCAATGGGGAGGAGTTTAAAAAATGAGCACAAAACACAGCTCCTATATAAAGGAAGCTGACAATCAAATTTGGGCGGATGAATGATACACACGCAGGTCACCTTCATGGAGAAGAGCCAAATTAATACATTCAAAAATATTTATTGAACATGTACTACGTGCCAGAGCTGGGAGTGATTCAGTAGACCATTCAGAATAGGCCAGGATAATCATAGTGAGCTGGGATGACTGAGACAGATTCTGGGTTTTAAAAACAGAAAGGTACACAGGAACCCAGGAAAGCATCCTGGGAAACACAAAGGTGAGCTAAAACATGGCAGGGGTTGTGCAGAAAGCACACTGGGGAGGAACGATGATGGGACTCATCCGGTAGGAGCAAAGGGTCTATATAGAAGGTAGGTCCACAAAGCAGCCATCTCTGAAGAACTTTAAATACAGGCCAAGGGGCCTGTCTACAGACATGTGGTGTGTCTAGTTTTCCCAGCCCATCTTAGGTCACTCCCTGCTACTGACCAACCAGGAGCACCAAGAGGTCAAGAGTTCCTTCTGTTCAACAGAATCGCCGGGCCCTGCTCCCATCACACACGGGCACAGTCTACACACACACACCGGCCTGGACTGGCTCCGAACTAGCACCTGGGGCAGAAACAAAATTCCTGCCAACGAGGAAAGATCTGAACATTCACAAATCCATTCCACAGCTCGAGAAAATGTGGTGAAAGCCATACTTTCAAAAGGGCTGCATTTTGCACATTTTAAGTGGTTTTCACACATTTCTGAGCAAGTGCATGACTGCTCTGTGTGTGTGAACATAGCAAGTTTCAAAAGGGAAAAAACACTGGTTAAATCTGACTCATCCTACTCTCCTGGCTTTTTTCTCTATCTCAACACAAACTCATACACACAGCATGCCCCCCAAGACTGACCCTAACAGCACAGTGGACCTGGGGGCCTGAAGGATTCATGAGGTCAATTCCCCTTGCTCTCGACAAGCGGTTCCAGGTGACCCGTGAAAACACAATTAAACCAGAACTCCTGGGGGACAGGACCGGGGTTGTACTCACACTGCCTTGAACAGAGCAGGTGCCTCACGCCCCACGGATGGGATGGCAGAAATAAATACCAGTGCACCCCAAGTTCTGCTTCCCATAGCTAAGGCTTCCCTGAAAACAAAGGCAGATCCCGCCTGCAAAGCACAACTCCTTCGCTACTTCTCTCGGCTGCGCCCGCCCTTTGGTTTCATTTCAGCAAGAGCCTCTGCAGCTAACAAAGCACGTTCATGCCCATTGTCTCCCAAAGATGCTCGCACCTGCTCCACGGGACAGGAGAGGCCAGCGTCCTGTTCACATTTAAAGACGAGGAAGCCAAGGCTAAGAAACTTTAGGCCACTTTCCTAACCACGCAGCTGATAAAACTCGGGTCTGTGGTTCCTCGTCCGTGGAGCTGACTTCCGTTCCTGAGAGTGTAACTAAACTTCCAAGATTCTGAAATTCTATTCAGCTTCTCCTAAGGATGAAGTATACATTTAATTTAATTTCAGCTCAGATTCTGCAGACAGCATCGCCGTGACTGTCACCATCATCACTATATTGCCACCAACCAGGACAGCACGGTAGAGCTTGACCCGAGAGCGCAGGCAGGCCTATCTACACACGCCAGAGGGTGGGAGAGCAGGAGGCTTGCTGAATCTGAAACCTTTCTCTGACATCCAGGCATTTAAACAGCTCATTGACTCCCATACATAAATATTACTATAAGCTACGGTTTCATTTACCCTGTGCAGGGGCCAAGAGGGTTTGAAAGCAGAACGAGCACAGATTAGGTACTGGAAAGTTTCTCTTTTCCTGTAGTGTCAGATGTTCACAGTCAGAAAGGGAAGAAAAGAAGAAGCAGTGTCACATGGCAAGCCTCCCACCAAACGCCAAATGTGTATGTTTGCACAAAACTGGTTCCTTTCGCTAAATGCCCAAAGTGAGTAGCACAAGTGGAATTGTTCTAGACACACACGGGGGGAGGAGGAGGATGGGACACAGCCCGGACTTTTGGCCATTTCTGCTAAACAGCCCCAGAGCCTTCTGAGTTAATCCCAGGGCTGTTCCACCAGTGTGGGACAGACAGTTTCCCTGAGTTCCTGAGGAAGGTACAAAATGCCAGGTGGAACAGAGCTGACCCTCAGCAACCTGGAATGTATCCAGAGACACAAAGGAGCTAAAACTCACTTTTTCCACTGTGATTTTCCCAACAGAAAGTGAGGAGTCTAGAACGCAACTCTCAACTCTTGAATGGTACTCTGTGCCCTTAGGCAAGTCACTAGCCCTCTCTGGGCCTCTAGTACTCAGAGAGGTAGAGCATGGATTGCAAAGTCCCAAGCTTCTTTCAGCCTCAGTGCACACATACATGACCCCTTCCCTTTCTCTCCCACTCAACACAAACATACCAGAAACCAACTCGGGACACCATTAGAGGAATATACGTGTTTTTAATACATGTTGTGATAAAACACACATAACATAAAAACCTATCATTTTAGTCATTTTAATGTGTACAATTCAATGGCATTTAGTTCATTCACAATGCAGCACAACTATTACAACTATTTAGTTCCAGAATATTTTCTATCACCCCTCAAGGAAACCCTATACTCACTAAGCAGTCACTCCTCTTTCCCCTCTGCTCAACCCCTGGCACCCATTCATCTGCTTTCTAGCCCCACGAACTTGCCTACGCAGGGACAGTTCATGCGAGGGAATCTCACACTATGTGGCCTTTTGTGTCTGGCTCCTTTGACTCGGCATAATGTGTTCAAAGTTCATCCACGATGCAGCACGAACTTTGTGTCTTGGCTGAAAATATTCTATTGTAGAGTGGAATATGCTTTTGAATTAATTACTAAGTATTAATAAATCATTCACAAATTTGAGTGCTATTATTAGTAATAATTAAATAAGATAATCTATGCAAGGTACAGGGAACACGGTGAGTGCCCAATTAACACCAGCTTTTCATCACCGTCAACAGAAATTCCTGGCAGCACACCTCACCGGTGGTGTGTTGTCACACCTTACTTGGGAATCACCGCATAGGCCCCCTCCAGGTCCCAACTCCTGAGCACATGAATCGAAACATGTCTGCACGTGTACTACATATGTCCCTGGTTCTCCAACGTGTGTGCACCTCTGAGGAGTACACCACCCTGCTGCAGTAACCGTCACAAGAAGCTAGCACAGCAGTGGAAGTCCTGTTTAAGCAATCTTGCCACATGAAATCTACCAGAATAGAAAATCACTGAGGAGGTCGGTGTAAGTCTTCATTTTTCAAAATGATTCACAACAGGATTCCTTTAAATGGTTTTCCCAGTACTCTTCAAACATAATTCAATTTGCACAATCAATGCTTCAGCAATACACCTTATCCATAAAACAGTGTGCAACTGCCTGGGTCGGGCTCCAGTTCTGGAGGCCGGGGATGGTTAGAAGACATCAGGGGTCGACGTTCGCCCGCCCCTCCACATAGCTGGCCTGCTGCATCTGGAGACAGAGGCCCGAGTCCTCAGCCCGCTCTCCAGCCCTGTGGCTCTGGACAAGAACAGCCACTTCTTCGCATGCCAGTTTGCTGTTAGGGAACGCAGAAGTCACGCCTGCTTTCCCTAAGGCTGGCAAAAGACTCGAAAGGACAGTGCCACAGAGGCGGGAAACCTCACTGTCACTCACAGAGCCAACTCTCAGGACACAGGCTCTGCCCACAATTGGGGGCAAAAGTCCGTATTTGTGCAGCGTTTCTAAACACTGTCTCGTCTTCATGGGCTGCTCGAACTTCTTCCATTCGGGTCCCCTTACAAACTGAGTCTACCCTCCCGTCCACTTGTACCCACTGTCCCCACTCAGGTCTTCCAGCTAAGCAACAGTGGCCCCTGCAGCCCCACTGGGCATGTGTGGGGCCCTCCATGCCCACTTCCACCTGCCTTCCGGGGGCTGGGGGGGCCTCCACAACCAAAGCAGTCCTCCCCGAGTGTTCTGTGGCCAGTTCTCTCCCAACTCCGAAAGCTTGCTTTCTTTAATTAGCTCACTGTGGCAGGAGAAAAACGCAGCCCCACCCTCCAAATAAGCAGATCTGGGCCTCAAATGTACTCTGTGGTTTGCCTCTGTGCTGCCAAGCCGTTAGCCAGGGAGTGACAAGCTACTGGGGCTTAGAACGCAGGGACAGCATGCCGCCCCTGCTACATTCAGACGGGCCTTTCCCCTCCCAACGTCTGACGTGTGCTTCTCAACCGCAGCTGGGCTGCACCCCTTCCTGAGTCCCCGAAACCTGCGATTGTGGTTCCAGTGAGGGGACAATTCCAAATCCTGCTGGTTTTCTTTCTTTCTCTCCTTCCTTCCTTTTTAATTTGCTCAGGGGGGCAGTTTATGATACAAAGTCCTGTCGTCTCATCTCACAGATGATGAACTGAGGTCTCAGCAAAGTAACTGCTTCCTAGAGTCTCTCACGACAGTGAGTAGGAGTTAAGTAAATACTGAAGATTCTCCTAGAGTTCTTCCTAACACTGGCATTCGAGTTTATAAAAGATTTCTACACATGCCATCTACCTGAGTCTCACCCTATAAGGCAGGCAGACCTGTTACCACTCCATTTTACAGATGAAGAAACTGAGGCTTAATGGGGAAGAGATAGTCAAAGGACCCGTGGCTAAGAATGACAGAGGGTAAGAGAACAAAAACCCTTGAAGATCTTCCTATTGCAAGCACCGCAATTTTTCTTTCATTCCAGTGACTTCTAAAGCACATTCTGAAGAGCTGCTTAAAAGTCTGAGGCAGAAGCTCCCTAGCATCACACTCATAGATTCTCTGAAGTGAGACCTTGAAGGCTGGGTTTCCAGATAATACTGCTTTGGTCCTAGCACCCCTAGGGACTGTTTCTTCCTCCTCCGATTCTTCACCATCGTGACCACCGCTCACATTTATTCAGTACCACGGGCCAGACACAACGTTAACTCTTCCCCCCACACTCATTTCACGATATGACCACTCTGTAAGGTGGTTGCCATTATCCCCATTTTACAGATGGGCAAACCAAGGCTCCAGGAGGCATGAACAACTTGCCCAAGGTCAAACAACTTGTTAAGAGATGGAGATGAGATCTGACCCAAGAATTCAGCCTCCAAGTAGCCCACATGCTTAACAACTACATTACAACCAAGAGTAACTACATTATAACCAACCTGGTTCATGCCTCTACACTGGGCGGCTCAAAAGTCCACTAGAGTGAATGCACATATCCTGCAAACACTTCCAAAAAGGGTATGTTTGTAGCCATTTAAATACTTCTCAACTGTGATCTCTATCAACAGAGCCACCAACACCTGAACCAGTCTGGAATCTGCAGAGCAAGTGCCAATGCGCCCTTGCCTTTATGTTGTTTCTTGGCTTTGTAACCCAGGAGACAACGTGAGCAGGTCAGGGGTCTAGCCAAGAGCCCGCACATGCATGTGCAAGACCAGCCCAAGACCTCCAGCCCCAGCGTGCCAGTCAGGCCTGGCCACATTCTTTGTGAGGCCCCATGCAAAATGCAAACGTGTAGCCCTTTCTCCACAAAGCAGGAAAAAAGTGCCATTCATGGCACTAAAATATAAAGCTTTTTCTCTTTCTCCCACCGTCTCTCTTGACTTGTCATGGTGTTTATTTGCTATTTAATATTATTCTAAGTAAAGAAAAATTAAAATTTTCCATTAGCATGAATTTTACCATTCATATTTATATTGTGTGATGCCAGTTTTAAATGCAAATATAAAAAGCATTTAACTAGTATGTGGAATTACCAAAATTAAACAAATTATACTTTTGGAGCATGGATATGCATATGCATTTTGCAATTTACCAGAACAAGGTAAACACCGCATAAAACTAACTCAATCATTTCTGCTTCTTGATATGTGCATAGTCTACCTCATGCTTCCTAAGGAGCAAGGAAGGCCTGAAAGGAAAAGCACTATGGGTTGCCCTATCTTTCCTTTTCCTCTTCTGTCATCATTTTCAGTGTGAGTGGCTGCTGAATACGGAGAAAGAACATGAGTAAGAAAGGACACGAGAGGGTTCTCTGGTTGTTGACATTTCTTAGAACACCATGGCCTTCTTTCTGCATCCAAGACAAGTTCCAGTTCACATGGAAAGTGTGGGGACTGTCGGGGCCCCTGCCTACTCAGTCAGAGATGTGACAGCTCCAGCTGGCTGTGACTCCCACTCAACACCCCCACGGTGTGGGTCCAGCAGAATTCTGTGCTCATGGGGCACTGCAGACACTACACGTGAACGGGGCTGGGGAACAATGGGCTCACCTGTTACTCACGTCCACTCGACTTAAGCACACACTCCATTGTCTCAGGACCTCCCTCAAAACACTAGTTCAAGATAAAATTAAGAACTTCAAGAGGGCAATGACAGAGCATCGAACCAAGCATAGGGTGCTCTTGAGCATGGGCTCTGGGTGACTGCACCTGTCACAGGCTCATGAAGCTGGCCTCGAGGCCAGCCACGCCTATGTCAGGACACATACTGAAGATGCACTTCCATGGCCGTCCTGTCCTTTGCAGGCCAGTCTAAAGCCATATTAGCTCAAGACCCCACACTCAGACACCCTAGGTCTGGAAAATGTAAGCTAGAGGCTCCAATATTGAAACCCCAAAAAGATCTGGATTTAAATGCTTACCCACCTTAGCACTTGATGGACTGGAAGATCTTTCTGAGGCTGTCATACTGTGTGACAGTTCCCTTGTCTACCCAATAAAGAAGGGAGGTGGGCGGCGAGCCATTCTTTGATCTGGTTAACACCAAGGGAAGGGAGGAAGGGACCAACCAACATTCACCAGCTCTTAGCATGGTGACAAACACTGAGCGAGTTCATGTATTAGCTCAATCTGACAACAGCCCTAAGAGCCAGGTATCATTATCCTCATTTTACTGCTGGAGAAACTGAGTCTCAGAGAAGTGATGTGACTTACCCACGATCTGCCCAGCCAGCTCAGGCTGACTTCTCTGGACTCACCACCACCCACTGAGACCCGCCCATGCAGCCCTGCCGTCCACCCGGAGGCTGTAGCGGAGCTGGGTTAAACTCAAGGGCATTTAACTCAAGAAAAAAGAGAGGGACTCTGACTCCAAACACTCTGATACATCAAGTCAAGAGCAACCTGCCAGGGCTTAAATAAAGGATTAAAGCGAAGGCTTCTTCGAGACGTGGTAAATGCATGTGGCCATGTCTCTGCCTACATCAGTGCGGTGTTCCCCTAAATGCCTGTGGAGCAGACCTCGGGTAATTACGACCCTCAGATCAGCGCTGGCCACATTAGAAGTAATGTATATTTATGAAGTTCAAACCTCAGGTCCTGCCCCCAACACAGTTATTT
This sequence comes from Cheirogaleus major, assembly GCA_963574435.1. Taxonomy (NCBI): domain Eukaryota; kingdom Metazoa; phylum Chordata; class Mammalia; order Primates; family Cheirogaleidae; genus Cheirogaleus; species Cheirogaleus major. The sequence goes on from CAUYPO010024257.1 coordinate 20,985, forward strand.
ACAGTCATTAGGACCTGCTCGAGCAGGCCCTGGGTTCCACGCTATCACACCCCACCCTGCCTGGCCACAGCCTTCTCCCCAGAGCAGCAATTCTAAGCAGAGCTTGAACGATGAGACTGCTCCGTGCCAAGTACGCCTTAGCAGGCAGCCAGGTAAATGCCCTCAGCCCCGGCCAGGAGGAGCTGCTGGGTGGGATGGTGCCCACTGACCCCAAACGCAGGGTGAATGGGAGCAGCTGGTACTCTTGTCCCATCTTGATGTCACTTCTAGTTGCAACCCAAGCAGTTGGGGAACATTTGTTGGCCAGAGGATGACAATGTCCTCTGACCTGCCCAAGGCCAGAGGACACCGGGCCCATCCCATCTCAGGCCACCCGAGGCAGGCCACCTCTGCCTGCCCTGAGGACCCCTCCATGGGAGGGGACACTAGCAGTGCTGGTCTGGGAAGCACCGTGGTGTCAACACAAAGAGCCCTAGGCCAGAAACTACTGCTAACAGGGGAAGGTGCCAAACGAGATTGGTAGAGACACCAGTCACCTGCCTAGTCGCCTGCAGTGGAGGGGGTCGGTCCTCCCACTGACCCAAGAGGCTTCTTTCAGGTGCTGCCAGAGGCAAGACGACAGCAAGGACTGGCTGCCTTTGTGTCCTTGGGTGATCAGGGCCACCGCACACCCAACACGCCGCGCGAGTCAGCACGGCATTCGCCCAGTTCCCCTTGCCCCGCGTCGCAGCCGCAGCGCCCCGGACGGCTGTGGGGCACAGTGGGCCTCTGCACCTTAGGGTCCAGCTTGCGCACATCCTTCCTCTTAAGCTATCCTCTCAGCCTCAGCTACTTCTTGCCAGACTCCCTGCTCGAGAGGGCCGCTGGGAGGATCGAGAGAGGAGCGTGCCTTCACCCAGGGTGCTGGTGGCTTGGTGATCCACCCACCACGCCAGCCTGCACTGACAAACCCTGATGAAGCGCCCGTGCTTCGCTAGGGGTGGAATGAGAGGCTTACGGAGGGGGCCAGGCTGGCGAGGGGCCCTGGCGGAACTGTGGACCCTAAAGCTTTATATTCGCAACACCCACTGAGGTGTCCGCGGCAGTTTTTGTGTCCATCACCCCGGCTGATCTGCACCGCGGTCGGTGAGGGAGGCGAGGTAGAGGTTTTACAGGCGAGGAAAGTGCAGCTCAGAAGGGTTAAGTGATAGGCCCAGGAACACACAGCCAGCATGGGGAGTCGGGGGTCCTGGCTCTGAGACCTGGGTTCTTCCCCCTCTACCAAGTGGCCAGACAAGAGTGACAAGACAGTAGTAACCACAGGGTCAGATTAGTACCATTAATAAAAACGGGTGTGGAAAGAGGAAGATTGACTCTAGATACCAAACTCAGTCCAATCTTGCTGTTGACTCAAAGCAAGCCGTGAGCCTCCCAAGCATCCATCTTTGATTTGCAGACCACACAACTCAAGCACTTGCACAGAGACCAGCTTTCTAGAGCCCAGAAGCCGGCTGCTATTGCCACACTTCCTTCCCCAAAGCTCCAAGAGAAGACCCCACATATATGGAACAGTGTGCCTGTTACCACATTTAATGCTCATGGCAACCCCATGGTTTGGTATTTTTAGCTGTTTAACAAAAGAGGAAAGGAGAGCCCCATTAAGAAGTTAAGAGCAAGGGAGAGGCTTGACCCTAGAGGGGTACAGCCCTGGAGTCTTGTGCCTTTTCTGCTATATCACATCACTCTGGACAAAAACCTCCCAGCCACCAGCACCTTCAGTATCCTGCCCCCAAACTTCAACGTGGTGCAGCATCACCTATAACCACAGTTCTCAAACTGGAATGAGCATCAGAACCCCTTGGAGGGTTTTTCACATGCAGGTTGCCGGGCCCCACTGCCAAGGTTTCTGATCTAAGAAACCCTGGATCAACTCTGGGTGGTGTTCCCAGAGCCCGGGGTGGGACTGGAGGCTCTGCATTTCTAACAAGTCCCCTGGTGATGCTGACGCTGCTGGCTGGGACCACACTTTAAGAACTGCTGATTTATAATAACTTAAAGTGCTCACCCAACAGTTGGGGAATGGTTAGGTTAAGTATGGCACATTTACTTGACGAAATATGTATAATTATGAAGGCCATGTGAAAGTGTGGGGAGATGCTGCTAACAATATCAAATTAGAGCACTGGGCTCGCACCCTGCGCTGGTCCTGGTCCAGTCTGCCCTCTGATCTACCCCTCACCTCCCTGTGGCTCTGCTCTGCCAGCCCGGGACCAGCCCCTGGCTTCCCAGGCCCAACATCAGGGGGCATCTGGTGGGGCTGGAACAAGAGGAGGCTCAGTGTGAGAGTGGAGGGTGGGAGGGAGTGCGGGCCCGGGCACTTCTCCCCTCTCTGCCCATCCGCCTTGGGTGGGCATTTGCAGAAACAGCTGCAACTGCTCTAGACAGGCCCACCAGGGCCCCACCCCCAGGCTCTGGGAACACCACCCCTTCCCTTGGTCCCTCCAGCCTAATAGTGGCGGCGGCTTCCTGCCAAGCTCTGGGTCACCTTGCCTTCCGTGCCTGGCCCCTCAGCTGCTTTGCCACCTGTGTGATCAAGGCCCCTGTCAAATTCCCTTTGTGGTAAACACTTGATACAGTTCCTCCTTTCCTGGTTAGACTCTCACTGATACACTCTGATTACTGCCATGTACAATAAAAATGCTTATGCAAATGGACCATTCTAGAAGGTAATATTAAAAAAAAAAAAAAAGAGGTACAATTATAAAGGTTTTTCCCCCAAGAAAATATTAGAAGACTGCAAGTTATGTATCATGAACTATTAATATATAGCTTCCGCCCAGTGCACAATTTGAGAGAAAACAAAGGCGAGTCCCTATGAGGAAAAGGCCGGGGAGCCACGGAGCCCTGACAGCAACTCTAAGGAGACCAGTTCCTGTGCTTTCATTTCTAAAAACACCGAATTTTGGAGAAACCGTGGCCACAGCCACAAGGGTACTACAGTTCCCCCTGAAAGTGCTGGGTGGTTATCTGGGGTGAGTGACTCATTTGCTGAAGAGGTCACACAACGTGTCACCGCAGCACCCTATCCTCAGCCACCAGGGGAGGGCAGGTTGCTGGCAAGGCCCCAAACCACCTCCGGCCATTTGATACCGTGGAAGCAGGTCCTCTCTCCTGCCAGGCCCTGGCCTGGACAGCACCCAGGAAATCCCTCCAGAGGAGACGGGACTGGAGCCTGCTGGGGGAGCAGGCTCAATGCACAGGGATGTTCAAGAGCAGGAGGACTTTGCCGGGCCCTGTCCACCAGGCACTATGGCAGCAGCGTGTGAGCACCAGGGTGCCAGGGGAGGAAGGCGCTACCTCCCTTTTCCACCATTTCGAGGGCTTTTCTCTTGCAAGGGCACAATTAAAATAAAAAGAAACAGACTCCATGAAACCAGATGGTAACAATACAATAAATGATACTGGATTCCTGCACTGGAACTCCGAGAGCCCTGAAATAAACAGTCTCCTCCACCGAGCTCAAGACCGAACCCTGCGGCAGGTAACCAAGAGCTCGGGCAGGGAAGGAGGGGCTTGGCCTTGGACCAAACACAGTTTGGTGGTCTGTTTACAGTATTTTAGCCTGAAACACTGCAGAAAGCAGACCAGGAGGCTTACCACTGTCATGGGTTACTTTCAAACTCAATCCCAAGCTGATTTAAAGCCCCGGAGAACAGGGAGGCAGGGAGGCAGGGGCGCCGGGGAGGAGGGACTACAGAAGGGAGAGGCATGGAGGGCTTTCAGGGGAACGTGAGTCTACTTTCCAAAACCTCAAGTGGAACAGCTCAGCACTCCTGCCAGGCACACTTGGAAAACCGGGATTCCACATGTAACGGCTCACATCGGGCCCTGGAAGCCAGCATCAGACAGTGCTACCACCCTGGCCCATTCTCCCCTCACCCTCTTCTCCCCAAGAAGTTGATATAGCCCTGGTGCTATTGGGGAAACGGTGCCTGGCCAGGCTGTGAACCAGAAAAGTACCCCAGATTCATGCAAAGCACAAGCAAAGAAAAAACCCTGGCTTAGAATCAAGAAACCTTGACCTAACCCCAGCTTTGCCACTAATTCTTTGGATGTTCTTGGGCAAGTCATTACATCTCTCAGGGCCTCAGTTTCCCCATCTGGCAATGATGGGGTTGGACTAGATGACCGTCACTTCCAAGCAGGGGAGTAACTACGTGGCAGGAATCCCTTCACAGCTTCTGAAGGAGACAGAAGTACCCCCAAGTTGAGGTTTGAAGAGTTGAAGTGACTGTCATAAGAGCTCACAGCTACTAAGTGGCGAAGTTGGGACTGGCAGCAAAATCTGACTCCAGACTTCCTGCTTTTCCTGTGACACCAGGAGAGGAGCTGAAATTCTCAGTGCTGTATTCCTTCAAAGTCCACCTCCTGCTCATGTGAAATAGGAAGGCCCCACCCTGAGCAGGGTGAACCCCAATTCCAGTTGCGCCCAGAGCCGCCTCTTAACACCCGCTCAGGGTGGCACTTCACTTGACCTGGGTGTGCCGCCTCCTTGCGCACACTGGTCCATGCTCCTATGTGGGGACAGAGCGTGCACAAGCCAGCCTTCAGGAAGAGGGTGACCCTCAGGAAGCAGGAGCCTGCGTGCTTTAGAGGTGAGGACAGCAAACCCCAGTGCCGCCACTGACCACTGGTTATGCCAGTGACTGCTCCATCGGACTCTCGCTTCCCCATCCGGTGTCCAGCCAGTGCCACCTGCTCCCTGGCTGTGTGCCCTGGGCCAAGTCCCCCAGCCTCCCCAAGCCCCTGTTTACTCATCTAGACCAGCACCTACTTCCGGAGACGGTCACAGAGATGAAACAGAATCAGGTGTAGGAAAATGCTTTGTAAACTCTAAAGTCCTGTACACAGGAATGTGGTGGTGTTTCCCCTCTCCCAGTGACAGCCGCTGAAAAAGAATCCATTATTTTCTGAGGGACGCAGAGCGCGCACACCCGCACGCACATGTCCCCACGCGCTTGCTGCTGAGGCAACACAGCGCCGTCAAAGAACTCTGTCGAAGAGCTGGGGGACTCCTCGGGCCCTGCTGCCGCGCAAGCGCAAACTGTCCCTGGTGGCCCACAAAACGGGGACAGGACCACGTGCCCTGTTCCCACCCAGGGCTGCTGCAGAGATAACACAACAGGCAGGTGCTCTGCACACTGTACAGCACGCTACACATCACCCACCAGGAGGCTGAGGATGAACAATGCCCCAGATGGAAGGAAACTTGGCTTATTTTCCTGCTATTCAAAGTCATCAAAAGGCTCAAAGAGAAAAGAAAAAAAGAGGAGAAAAAGGAGAGTCTTCTGAAAAAACAGTAAGGTAGCAAGGGTCCACTGGCAGGCAGAGGAGCCAGGGGTGAGTCTGGGTTTTCCAGGCGTCCCTTTCATTCCCCCCGGGGTCCCTAGCCTGCCTTTTTCAGAACAGCCCAAGGTAGCCACCCCCCCCCCCCAGCAAAAGCCCCTTTGCAAGAGAAGGTGCTGGGTGTGCTCACGCTCAGGGCTGTGTGCTCCGTGCCGAATGCTTCGCTTGGGGTCTCCTGGGAACTGTGTGTGTCAGGGCGCTGAGGGCTCCTCCCTTCTGGGCTCTCTTTGTTGAGAGAAAGGTCACCCTGACAAAGGTCCCAGGTCAGCCCTGTCTACCCCACATGCTCCCAGCGTCCCCTTCTTACCCCAGAACAGCTGTTCCCACCCCCTCAGGGAGAGAATTCTGAAATAGCCTTCCTAGCAGCGCTGAACTAAAAGTGGTGTGAAAGAGCAGCAAAACACCACCGAGTTTCCTTCGCTGCCGCCCCCGCCACTCGGGCCCTGGACGGCTTTGCTGTTTTGTGGGTTTCTCTCCCACTGCTTTTCTTGCACACCTCCTTGCCTTCCACGTGTTTCCACACTGGCTGGGCTGTCCCCCCACCCCTGGTGTGTCTACAGTGGGCTCCTCCAGCCCCTGCCACCCTGCCTCCCCTCTCCCCACCCAACAGGTAAAGCCGTGAGGTCCACCTGGTCTACCAGGAGAGCCACGTAGCCCCGGCTAACGCTAGTGTGTGCCCACCCTCCAAGCCACAGTCTCCGAGGACAATCAGTCCCAGGTTTGGGGCTCAGAGCAGCAACACAGGAAAACGAGGAACAGAGTCAACCAACCTCAGACCAGAATTACCCACAGCAGGACACTCCTCCCGTGATAAAGGTGATAAAGGGGCATAAACTACCAAATGCATGTCCCCTCCCCACTCCAGCTTAAGGTTTCTATTTTTATTCTTCCAGATGAGCTGGAGGGCTCCTGTCTGATCTGGCCATCAGCTGGGTGGGAGTGACTCCAAGAACCCCGGACCTAACCCATGGCTCCCCAAGAGCTTGGCTTCCTCCGCCCATTTCAGGCAGAGCTGGCATCACAGCAAAAACAATTTCAAAGCACTGAGACCATAAACACAAAATTAAAAGGTAAAGTAAAAAGGGAGGGGATGTTTACTGGAAACTTAAGTTCTGCTGCCCAGAAAATATAGGTCTTTTTTTAAACACGCACGCGCGCACACACACACACATAATGCCTCTGCCACCGCCCCTTAAGGAGTACGCACTTTGCTCGATAAAGGGCTTTCTTATCTGCCCCTGATTACACTCAGCTCATGACCATGAAACCTGGAATAATCGCCCACAGAGAACCAAAAACCTTGGTCACCATCAGGGCCTAGCAAAGGCCGTCCCACATGTACCAATGATCGTACAACTTGCTCACAGGACAGATCTGAGTTTTCTGATACACAGATAATCGCTCCCATCCATACCTGAAACGCAGCCACCGCTGAGAGGGTGCCAAGTGCCTGCTGCAACCAAGAACAATCATATTACACGGTATTTCTGGGTCCAGAGAGAAAGGACTTTCCAACTGAAACTATGCAGGAAATTAAGGTGGGCAGATGGTAATCATCAAAGCAGGGATCTGGCAAAGAACACCCCCTCCCTTGCAGGAAAAGAAAAAAGCTAGTGGAAAATTTATTCCTGAAAGTGGAGAATTTTCAGGGGAGCAAGAAAATAAAGTCATTCTTGCTAGTAACGAGGTGCCCACAAGGTCTGCTCCCCAGAGACACCATGTCAGAAGGGAGAGGACACAGTGGGGCCCGTGTGTCTCACTGTTGCTAGGTCAGGCCCACGTCCTCGATGCATCTGTCCCCTTCCCTTTCCATGGCTCCTTCTCTCGCTCACAGTGTGGCCACCGTACAGGCCTTCATCACTACCGTCTGACACTTGGTTATCAAATGCCCAGTAAGACACTAAGCTCTCCAAGGGCAGGGGCCACATTTTCCATTTCTGAGTGCCTTGCTCAGCCTCATAAACGTTTGTCAACAGATTCCTCATTGATCTGAAAAACAGCAATGTACATCTGGCGTGTGTATTTATGCCTGCATCTCAAACCTTGTCTTTTTAAAAGCTCTCACCCTCCCCCCTTTCCTCTGTGAAACCCCTTGAGGTTAATCAGAATTGACAAGTTCTCTTCCCTCCTACGGCTCATTTTCCTACCACTGAAATAAACCCACCCCTCTACCTGACTGAGCGATTCCAACTGAGCTGCCCTTTTCCCAGTTTGACCTTTTCCATTTCCGTTTTAACCCAGACAGCTGTGCCCCCATCAGATTTCTTAGGCAGTAGGAAGTGACTCCCCACTGGGCCCAAACAGGAGTGCTCAGATGCTTTCAACCAAAGACAAGGACACTTTCACCAGAGCATCAGGGAACAACACACTCCTATACCCTTTTGCAGCCCCTAGAATCCACCGGAACCATGCCAAGGATCTGACACTAAGGTATGCAGGTATTGGCTGAGGCCTCTTAGTTTCATGAAAAAAAGTGTGGGTGTGTGTAATGGCCTGTTTAATCCATTCCTGCCCCACCCCTTTGCTCCACCCCCCACTTAGGACTCTTTGAGTTTCCTGAGCAGAAATAGCCAACTACAGATGGTTCCACGACTTCAAAGATGTTGAGAAACCACTGACCAGAGATATGAGAGAACTGAGGCTCCAAACCTCAGGGCAACTACTCACCAACGGCAGCCGAGATTACCAAATCAACACACTTCCAGAACCTAGAACTTTTCTCTTTCTCTGTGCATGTGCTTTTTATTTTTTTAACCAACCACTATCACTTTCCACCCAGAACAGATGCTCGTAACATGGAACCACAGCTTTACATAATCATCTATGGCCATAATTCTCAATCCTGGCTGCATACCAGAATCACCTGGAAATTTTAAAAAACACTGATTCCCCAGGCTCAACCTGTAGAAATTCCAAATTCATTTGTCTGAGGGGTGGTCTGAGCATCAGAATCTCCCCAAGCAGCCAAGGCTGGGAACCTTCCATGGTGACCCTGACAATCAAGAACCAGCTGCCACAGCTCACCTCGAACCCCACACTCTTTCCATCCTGCCCTCAACTGCAGGCCCCTTCTATCCCCCAGAGTGAGTGCACAGTGATTCTGAAACTACCCAAACGAGTAACACAGTCATTTCTTTGAATGCAAGCATAGGAGTTAGAATTTTTAAGGTGGAAGAAACTTTAAAATCCTGCTAAGTCAATGCCTTCGGTTTAATCAAGAGGAAACCAGGGGCTGAGCTAGCAAAGTGACTCACCCAAGGACGTGAAGCTGGTTCACAATAAGCCAGGCCTAGAACCCAGGTCTTCTGCCTTGAATTCTCTCTCCTGCACACCACAGACAGTGACAGACACTGGACAAAAGAGTGTCGAAGGACTGATCAATGGTTTACTTATCTATACGTTTTCAGAGGTTGTCCTCGAACTGCTTCCCCTCTGAAAAGCTCAGTCTCCTCTCTGGCTTTAAAACAAAGGAGGGCAAAGACGGTGCTTCTCTTTAAAGATCTCTGAGCACACTGGTCAAATCGTCATCCTCAAAGAATATACTTGCTGGCTGGCTGAGGTTCATGGAAAAAGCCATTAGCATGGAGAATCTAACCCAGTTTTGAAAGGGCACTCTGTTGAGCTGTGGGGCTGAGAGACTGAAGCCAGCAGTGGATTCTGGTTTCTTGTGGATAAGAGAGAGCTGATTGTTGGTTTCAAAATCTCTAACCAACCTGTGAACACGTTTCCCTTCCTTCCTGTACTTTTATGGCACTGCAGTTGGAACACAGCTGGTGCTCAGAAGTACAGGAAACCTGTGCTTGGGGCTAAATGAGAATTCCTTGCCTGGAGACTGGCTTCCCCTGGCCCAGGAACAAGTTCTCAGGTGAGGGCTCATTTCACCACGGGGTGCTCCGTGCAGGCAAGGGTCTGCATGACTGTCCACATCAACAGTGTGTCTGCAGCTGCTGGACCACAGCGTCTGGGGGCACCACCACCACCAAAGGAAGCTCAGTAAATATCTGATAAATTAAACAATGATGACAACACAAATAAGGCCATCAAGGAATGGGTCACCGCTGAAGATAGAGCATGAGATGAAAAGTGAGATGTGTCCCCCAGGAAAATATGTGCATCCAGAAAATAGCAAAAGGCAACAAGCCAAGGAGAAGAGTTCAGAGATGTGTCACAAAATATTAGAACTGATATGGACCCTTGAGATTTTCCTTTCAAGTCTGCCATTTTGTAGATAAGACGATCAATATCTAGGAAGTCAAGGTGACGTCCCCAAAGTCACACAGCCAATCTCTACTAGCTAGAGTGGGCAAGAGGCCTCAGCCTTACCCAGAAAATAAAGACCCTAAGATCGCAGTTCCTTTGTGTCCTATTTTATTTGTTCACTCCCTGATCTAACACTTTATTGAACCTGGGGTGCTCCAGGAATGATGAAGATGAAGACCAGAGTAGGTTGTGGGAGGAGAAATACGAAGATGGCACAAGTTCGATTTCAAGTATTGCAGGGATGTTCAGGTATTGCTGTCCAGAGAGCAGCTGGAGCCAAGGGTTTCTAGCTCTGCAGAAACACAGACCTGGAATTCATCCCCACAACAGTCATAAATGAAGTCCAGGGAGAGCAGAAGAAGTCTGAACTGCAATTCTGACTCAGCCCAGCTGGGTAGAGCAATGTCCAGCATATGGTTCGATTTTCTCATCTCTGAAGTTAAAGCAGATAGCAAAAAATAAAAATAAAAAACACAGTGGCCAAAAGATGACATTCAAAAAGATCCTTGGATCAAAGCCTTTTTATGAGTACTGTTATTTCATCCTCCTCCTAACGGTAACCACTTCCCACATGAACCCCAGTAAGGCAACCGTGCAGCCCACAAGAGCGATAGAAATATGACCACACTTCCCTCTTATAAACAGACGATGGTAAACATCTGAGACCACTGGTCCACAGCCTTGGTTAAACAAAGGGCTGGGGGCAACGTGGAATGGCTGTGAGGGCCTCTGTCTCCCCACATGCGGACACTCCCTCTGTGAGCCGTGAACTTGCACCCGTAACTTCAGAACGGAAGGTGATCAAACAGAACCAGCCCCACGCTGAGGCAACTTAGTCTGGTTTCACACCCAAGCTCACCTGGCCACTGCTTCTGGAAACTTAAGAATTTTCAAGGAAAGTGGCTGCTTTGGTGCCAGGCCTGTCCTCGAAGGTGTCTCTCTATCCTGGACCACGCCAAGAGGGCAGGAGGACAACTTCCACATGTTTACTGAACTGTGAAACCCCACCCCACACCAACCCCCACCTCCTGGATCAGTAGTGCTGATAGATTCTTTTTTTAAACAACCAAAGCAAAAACTGCAACTCTTTCAATCAAGCAAGAAAAACAGGCAAAACCTCAAAAGCCCCTTTAATTAGCTTTGAGATGTTCCCTGAGGCCCCAAGTTATCCCATCTCCTAGATCAATAGGAAAATAAAGCAAGAGGTCTCGAGACAGGCTCTGTTTTCTCTGAATCGGAATGAAAGAGCATTTGCAGACCTGAAGTAGTTCCTGCGACAGGAAGACTCAGGGTATTCCACGTCTGCAGAAAGTTCCATCAGAAAATGGCAAAAATGTATGGCGGCCAGCACTTTGTTTTTAACCACTAAACATTTATAGAATTTTTATTTCTTCATATATATGCTTTCAGAGAAAGTTTCCAGCAGATTCAAAGCAAGTGAGACGCACAAAGACACTAAACATGCAATTAGATTGCATATGGCTTTGAAGCCAGAATACCGCAAGAACCTTTAGAAAATTTCCCCTAGGGGGAGGGAGGAGGCTCTTACCGTTGTGCCCTGCCCCCACTCCCTAGTCAAAAGCAAGTTGTTATCTTCATTTTGTCAACAGGAAAATAAGGCTAGTGGATGGGTAGAGACAGCAATCTGAATTGCTCAAAAGGACCTGGAGTGGGTCACAGAGCATATGGCCCTCAGGCACAGTATCGAGAGGCCCGGGAGTGCCCTCAGTGACTCTCACTTCCATCCAACTCCCTGAGCCCCAATTTAACGCCTCTTCCAAAGCTGCCACAGCCACAGCAGACCACTACACTCTACTTGTGAGATGCTCCAAACACCGTTACCTAATTATCTCTCCACCCTGACCACAAGCCCCATGAAGGCAGGAACTGGCCTCTGGCTGGTTTATCATATCCTAAGAAATGAGCACGGCATCTGTAAGTGTTCAGGAGTCTCACTCAGAGAAGGAAAACAGCAACCGACAGGTATTAATTGAAATTTACTAAGTGCCTCGCACCATGCTAGTACCCTAATGAGTCAAAGGAACAGCCTGACTTGACTTCAAGAGGCTTATGACAATTCATTATTTCTGTCTCTGACTGCATGTGACACAACACTGGCCAATGAGATACCAGGAGGTTTCCGGGAAAGGTTTGCTTCCTAAAGAGACCCCACCACCACCACCACCACTGCAAGGACGCAAGGAGAAGCAGTCCTTCTCTGCCCTTGGATGCAACTGTCGCCATCTAAGCTAGAGACAGCAAGGCAAAGAGAGATAGGGCTCCTGAGTTCTTCTGATGCCTGAAACATCCTGCCCCTAGACTTCTTAGAGGAGACAATAAGCCCCCATATGACCGAAGCTGTTCGTTGTGTTTCAGGTTATTTTCAGCCCAAAGCATCCTAATCCAGTGATTCTGGCCCTTGCTACAGACTATGAGATGGGTCAGAGAGGGAAGGGGCCAACTGGCTTCCTGCAGGGTGCAGGCAGCAGGGACTGACGACCTCAGCTACGGAGGAGAAGGAGGCCGTGGCAAGGACATGGAACTCAAGTGGCTCAAAAGCAGCTTCCAGCCTTACCCACAAGATGGCCTAGTCATCCCCGTGAAGCCAGGGCTCAGTTCCCACGGCGACTATCTGATGAACTAGAACATAAGTAATTAATACTCTCTGCCCATGCTCACCCCCACACATGCCTGCTTGTATCTGTGGGGTAACAAAAGGGAAGTGCATCTTGTTCTATTTTTAAGACCCAGCTGAGCCACAGAGGCTAACGTCTGGAGCACCGCAGCATCAGCTGAAGCTCTCCAAACAGGTGCCAAGTTTGGTTTGAATTTACATTTTGCCTTTCTCAGCCTATAACCGTTCCTCTCTATCACTCCAGCTGCTCTTCCTGGAGCTCACCAGACAGGGCCTTGCCCACGACCACAGTTCGGTGAAACAATTGAAAGAACTCAAGACCCCTCCAGACTTCCAATAAATTCTTTGTGGCAAGAGAAAAAGGATGAGGTTTGGACAGTCACGAAAACAAAGCCCGAGAGCACAGAGCAGGAGGGAAACGGCGCGGCCTTTGCACGTTCTCTGCGGAATTCCATTGGTGGGGGGTTATTCGGGGCCATGTGCTCACTCCACAGCGGCCCTGGCACATTCCACGCACTGACCACAAAGAGAAAGAAAAGGCATGCTTGCTGTTATTTTTAATGCCTTCCTCAACGCCTTCCAAAATTCTTCAGCAGAAAGATTAGCCACTAAACCTTCACCGCTCCCAGCCAGTAGAACCTTTGAGGCCTCGGCTAAAATGAAGCGAGGAGCAAAAGTCAGCTCCCAGAAGAAGTCTCTGCTCCAGGCCATTTAGCATCTTCCAAGTTGCACTGGGCCTAGTGGCATCTCCAGGGTTTCAAGGGACAGGGCCTGAGGAGGGTGCAGATCCTAGAGCCACATGAATGCCCTGCCATCCCCCTCAAAATGGCACCTCTACCTACCCCATATATACCCCACCTCCACCTCCACCTCTCTCCCCCTCCCCTTCAGAGCAGCCACCAGCACAGCCGAAGTTCCCCAACTCCCACTGCAGTTAATTTAGCTCCAGTGTTCACTTTACCATGTTAGATTATCTTTAATGTCTCATCCAGCTTTAAAATATTATGTTGCCAACTTGGGACATGACCTTGGGCAAGTCACTTCACTTAGAATAGCAGTAAATAATTAGCACAGTCCCTTCCACTTGAGCTACTGCAGGAGAACTGGCTGATCTAACTCCTTCAGTGCCCTCACCATCACCAACACAGGGGCACGGTGAGGGCTTATCAGGTTTACCTGGCCAGTCCAGGTTTGTGCCCACTATCTGGCCATAACTATTAAAGCGTTGCCCCCTCTGACTCTTAGAAATGTCCTGGTTTGTTTGACAAATTATTTAGTTGCCCTAGATTCTGGAAGGGGTATAGCTTCAGAGGCAAATCCAGCTCTACCCCTTATCATGAGATTGAAAATAACTTACCTAAGGAATCTGAACTTTGTTTTTCTCATTTACAAAATAAAGATGATGATATCAATTTCATGGCTTTTCTTATGAGGATGAGGATGGCAGCCCTTTCTTGGAGTGCTGAGGGGCAGAATGCAGAGAACTGGGGACAGGAGCCTGAGACCTGCGTTCAAATTGCTGTTCTGCCACTGACCCCTCAAAGCCTCAGCCTCCTCCTCTGTAAGCAGGGATAACTCACCCTTGCCCGAGCACTGCAGCCAAGTAAATAAGATCAACCAGCAGACCGCCCACTGCAGCATACAGGCGGCACGCAGCACGGCATACAGCATACAGCAGGCGGCACGCAGCACGTCCCAGGGTCATCCCATGTGAGTGGGCTTAGGTGACCTGCCAACAGCCAGCACTGCTGACTCAACCGTCTTCTGACTCAAATCCTTGCACAAGGCCAAGAGCGACAGCTCACCTAAGCTTCTAGTACAAAGCACCGGAGCCTGTGTGTCCCAAGTTCACACTCCAGTTGAATTTTGTGCATTATTTATCATTTTCTCTAAGGTCTCCGTGAAAATCTGGGTGTGAGCTTGGAAGGCTTGACTCCACTTCTATCAGAAAGGCCTAGACGAGCATCAGCGAGGAAATTAAAAACTCCGACTAGAGACAGTCCACACTGTGGACCGTGTCAGGCGCAGGGAAGACCCAAACAGAGGCCTAGGTCTAACCAGGAGGCCTCTGCTTGGGGACACCAGGTAGCTGGTCAGAGCTGCACGGAGCCCAGCAACGCTGCACTCGGTTTCCCAAGGAATCCCCGGCAAGAGGCTGGCGTGACTCACTGGCTAATTACCTGAACACTTGGGCTCCCAGAGCCCTCCTGGCTGAACAACGCGCCTTCTCTCCTGACAGCGAACAAAACACTGTTTTCAACCTGGTCCAGACATAGCCTAAAGCTGTCCACATGGCGGTGTAAGGGATTATGACTCTGACCTGGATAACTCGGGCAGAAAACCTGCTGTTATTGGCCACGGAGTGGGGGGAGGAAATGAAATATGAAAGGACAAACGGTGGCTTTAGCCACGCCACTCCCCTACTTTAAAATCTCCTGGACGCTTACAGAGCAAGGTCCAAACGCCAAGCTTGGCTGACCAAAGCCCTTGGCAACGTCTTCCTCCAACTCCTCTCTAGCCACTCCCTCTTCCACGCTCTGGCCACTCCGAACTGTCCTGCCTTCCCTGGACACGAGGCCCTTCCACACCCGCCTCCATGCGCCTCCCAGCCCACTGCCACACCCTCCCCCATCCTTCAAGGTACCTCCCCTGTGAAGCCTTCGGACACCCCTAGAAAGAGAGCTGCTCTTCTTCTGGGCTCCCAAACAACACTTTGTGCAACCTTTACTAGAGTGTCTCTCCCGTGGCCCCACAGTGACTGTGGTTCCTGGCGTCCCTTTTTGCCTCTGAGCAGTTTAGAGACACGACTTCATCTCTATATCCCCTGACGCTCAATAAATGTTTCCAACAAACAAGTGCACGTTCAGTTGTCTAGCTCTCTGCTCCAGTGTTTGAATAGGGAGCTGCAGTATGGAGCACCTTCTCCCTGTGAAGAGGGTCACAGCCAGAAGGACAGCCCAAGCATGGCCCTCTAAGCATGAGCTCCCTCTGGCACATATCTAAGGGCAGTCCAAGGTACCACTGCCTCGGCCAGGTCATTTGGGAGCCATGAGTTTCTAGAGCTGGCCATTCGCACTTGACAGCCAAGCCAACTGGTAAGGTGGTACTTCAGGGAGAGCCGGAACTGCCTTCCAACTGGGCCTCAAAAAAAAAACACCGCCAGCAACAATAAATATCATGCACTTCCACGCACTTACGGGCAGCTATCAGTGACGAGCGGGTGAGTCACGGCATTTCTGCTTCGGGATCTTACCCATCCCCCGCCCCAGGAGCACTGATTCATCAAAGTTTGTTTTCAGTACTATTATTTTTAGTCAGCCAAACAATTTCACAAAATGATGATAGGGAAGGTGAGGAGGGAGGACAGAACCACCTAAGAATATGAATTGTTTCTCTTTCAATAGCCTGCCAAGCCCTGTGTCAACAAGTGGCGTGGTCGCATGCCCTTTGTATGTATGTCTTGGAAGTAGATCCTTTTCCTTTTAATACTTAAATTGAGGCTCTACGAAAGGTGAGCTCTGTGAGCAAGGGAGGGGGTCCCTACTGGAGTCCACTAACACCATCAGTCAAATCTCCCCCTTGAAAGGGAAAGTGAATGTTTACTGGGCACCTACTATGTGCTCTGAGCTACAAATATCAGCCATGGACTTGGATCTATCTCACGTCATTTCGGTTGATTTATATGAGGTAGGTGGTTCCATCCCCACTTTACAGATGGGGAAACTGGGGCTCAACAAGTTGAAGCAAATGTACCCAACGTGCCCACACAGCTGGTAACTAACTGTCACACTCAAACCCAGACCTGCCAGATTCAAGAGCCTTTGCTCTTTCTGCCTTGCTGGGCTCTTCCTGCCCTCCCCTCCCTTGCTCTCCTGGTTTGAAGAACCTGTTTAGGTAGAAATACATGGCCACACACAGAACTTAAGGGGGTGGCAGAACAAAGTGTAATTCACTCTGCCCTCCCATGGGCTTGGAGAAATCAGGTGCACCTTGAGTCTGAATTCAATGAGGATGAGAGAAACTTTACAAGAGGGAAGATTTTGAAGCAAAAGGAAAAACCCAATTTCCATCACCAGCGCCTGCTTTCAGCCACTTGTAACTACTCAAAAAGTCCTTTCTGGATCCATTACTCCACATTTGGGCTTAGCCCAGAGGTGATTTTTTAAGGAAAAAATGCCTTTTGGCATTTTTGAGCTGTGACAGCGTAAAAACAGACCTTTAAAAAACACACACCCAAAACACATTGCTATTTTCAAAAGTCCAGTTTTTTTTTTTTTTAAAAAATGGTGACACCTCAGAGCTACAACTTGGCTTGGCGGTGTGTGATGCAACACTTAGCAGCAAAAGTGACCAGATTTATAAAACCCTGTAGGTCTCGAAGGCAAACCCATACACAGTGTTTCTTCAACAATGCTCGAGTCCTCAACTCCCAGCAAAGCATTCGAGAGAAAAACTTGCCAGATGTAAGCAGGGAGATCCGAGTGATAATGAAAAAGAACTACTTCAGAGGAAACTCACTTTTCATTTCCTAGCTGGGGTTTAAACTTGTAACCCCCACGCTGCCTAACAAAAGGCTCCTGCTTACGCAATCAAGTGTAGCCTTTCTTTATATAGATGCTTGAAAATAAATAAAGGAAGCTTCCTGGGTAAACTTTGACTTATGAGCAAACATTTTCCACAGGTATCCTCTATAATACCTACCTCTTACATTTAACCATTTTTAGGCCTCTGTGGTCATTAGTTTAAGTAAACTTCCTGCTCTAAGTAAAGCCAAAAATAGCAACAAAAGAAGAAAAATTGCTCACTGCATCTCAAAACACACAGCCTCTCCATCTTTAACTAGCATTCAGTTGTTTTTATATTCCTTTGTAGCTCGATTTCACTATTTTAGACTCACAGGGTAAGGAAGAGGCAGGGAGGAGAGTGGGGGAAAATAACAAAACTTAAAAAGCTGCATAATAGCTTGCATTGATGTAAATTAATTGGCACCAGGCTGATAGGGTCTTGGACCATTAATAATTTAAAAAGATCTGCGATTCATCGACCAACTACGTGCAAATGGGAGCTTCTAAAATGCTTGCATGAAGACCAATTTAGAGTTAGAAAGGCCCTCCAGTAGAGTTTAGATAGCCCATTCTCCAGTTGAGAACATCAACTGGAGAGGCCCAGAGAAATAAAGTGACTTGTCCTGGGTCACACAGCTAATCAGAAACAGGGCTAGATCTAGAACCTATCTGAGTCTTCTGACTCCTGCCTCCAAAGTGACCCCCAAAACCTTCTTTATTAGTAATTTTTCTTTGAAAGCATTTTTGGGGAGAAAAGTCCTGCTAAACAAACTTTAGCCTAGTCCACAATTAGCCAAACTTCTTAATTAATAGGCTTCTACTGTGTTTTCATTCTAAACGGAGCCTCTCTGTCAAAACATTCTGCAGCAGCGTGCCACTGTGGCAGGATGCTGTTTACAGTAGGGGCCTCGGATAACCAACAGCAGGTAGTGTGACTTGTGCTATAGATTTGTTATTTCTCAAACTGTTAATTAAGTCAAAACAAAGGATAATCACATACACACACACACACAGTTACCCTTGTCAAGAGTGGATAAACAGCAGAGATCGGGGATTTGGTTTTCTTGGCACCAAGGAAACAGTATTTGCAAATTTCCTAAAGAGTGAACACATGCAGCATTATTACAACTCCAAATAACCCATGTTTCACAGCCAGTGGATTAGAAGCTGCAGAAAGGCAGGCTCAGTGTCTGCCTTATTCACTATTTTTTCTGTCAGCTGGCACAGGGTGATCCTACACCTGGTAGGTGCATCAAAAGAAAGCATAAAAATGAATTGAACAAGCTCTCTTGGAATATTTTTGCTCTAAAACTTGGAATAGAGTAAAATTAGAAGCCAAATTTCTGTGGGGTGGGCTTAGTATGGCAACTTCCAACTGTTTCCAAACCACTGTGCTTGAAGATGGGGAGACTGAGGGCTCCATGGCCCAGGAACTTGTCAGTGGTCAACAGAAGATCACTGCCTTCCTCAGGGAGGAGCTAGTCCTGTACAACACTGCAGCAGCCATTCACGTCTGCCCAAGGCTGGTGAACCTCCCAGGCCCCTGCACAAGCAGCCTTTTGGGGCAGTCCTCTTGCCAGCCAGCCAACAAAATCAGATATGGATTTGGAGAAGGGAGTAGGGTCAATACTGCAGGCAAAGGAGATAAGGACAAAAGTTAATTAGGACTATTCATGAGCCTTGCTGATCAAGAAAACTGTATTCCAACCTTAGAGAATTTAATTGTACTTCTAGGAGGTTGGGGAAGAAGTAGATGAAGAAGGTGGGAGAGAGTAAGGTAACAGGGAAATAAAATTTGATTTCAATTCATAGCAAGCCCTGCTTGATCCTATTTATTTCAAAAAGGAGCTCCCACAGAATAATGGCTGTATTATGCATTAAATGGCATTAAAATCTCCTAATAAATTAACAAGTAAAAATTAATGGTTGCTCAGTCCCTTAAATTGTGTTAATTTTATTTCCATTATAATACAGCAGTCACAAATTTATATTATTAAGCCAATATTTATGTTTTAAACTTATTTTAATTGGATTCCTGATGTAATAAGCTTCCACCAAATTCTCTTGATTTCATCAACTTCTTGCATTTTTCATCAGAACTAAATTACTTATTCACTGACTTTATTCTATTATTAAAATTGTCATTTAAAACTTGATCCTTGAAAAGACTGTAAAATATATATTACTAAAAGCTTTTATGTCCATCCAGAAACTCAGGCATATGGAATTTATTTTCAGGAAGTGTAAATCAGAGAAACGAAAAGCCGGGTCACACCAAAACTCTGAAATTCTAAGCATCCACAATCATTTGCAAGTTGTCCACTTTTTATTGACACTCTCTGTGATATTCTGAGCTACTATATCTAAAGTCCCTGTTCCCACCAAGGAAACCTGAATTTCAGATTTACTGCACTAAATTACTTCTCACTTCACACAAAAAAATGCTTTTCAGTGGAGTAAAATACAGCCCCCAGGTCACTAGGCAATCAGTGCAAGTGACAAGGTAACATATTCATAGCAGCCCTCAGTTTCATAAAAGGTAGAGGATAAAGATGTCTTCACTCTTGTGGGCAACTATCCCCACGTACCAAAAAGCTCCATGGCCATACTGCAGTCCAAACATTTCCCTTGGAAGATAACTCCTCTTTCTTCTTCCTTTTTCCATCTCACATTGACTCGCCTTCCCTCTCCACCTCCTCCCACAGAATTAACCGTCTCGTCTGTCCCCATATTGCCAGGCACTTTGTACCTCCCGCAGCTGCAGCTCATGCCGTTTCTTGGAGCAGGTCTGTCTCCCACTCTAGACAAGGAGCTCTTTAAGTACAGGTGCCCTGCCTCGGTCGTCATAAGTAGGTACTCAATAAATGATTGAATAATTCACTAAAGAATGAAGCAGACAGGAGGCTAAAACATAACACTTAACATCTGTCAAGCTCTCTGGTTTACAAAACACTTCCACGGGCCTCATCTCATTCCGATTTTACAGGTACAGACGTGAAGGCTCTGAAACTTAAGTGAATTCCCAAATCCGTCCAGGTAGTAGTATAGAATGGCAGTCGCAGTACCTGAATTCTGTACTTTTCTACAGAGAAAATACGTGGTTGTCTTTATTTTATTTTCTAACAGAGTGACCACTACGATATTTAAAAGGCACATCATAGTCCTCTTCACCCCAAAAAATCACCCCATATTAGATCTCCTACTTCTTCTGATGGCTGGGAATAAGAAAGAAGTAACAGTTTGATACTCAAATAATACCCTATTAATGTTTCTCTTATTGAAGTGTAAGCTCCTCACAGGCAGGAACCTTGAATTTACCTCTACATCCTCTCCTGGTGCCTATAATATTGACTCTGACATGGGAGGGGTCCAATAAATATCAGTAAAACAAAATCCAACCCTGGAACATCTGATTGGGAACTGTCAACAAGGGGCTGTCTGCAACACGCATCAGCCTAAACATTCACCTCGCAAGTGCAAGCAGCAAGTTCCAAGGTTCTAAATGTCAAGGGAACATCAAGTGGCTTCTAGCCAGCTCCACTGAAGCCCCCTAGCCAGCAACGCTGTCCTGCAGGCCCCTCCTCTTCTCAGGTTCCCCTAATCAAAATTAACAAGAACAAAGAGAGAAGGGACCACCTCCTTGGCACCTGGAAGTGGGCTCCCATTGGGCCACACCAGAAAGGCACTCTGAGTGGCAGCTGAGGGACCCGGGAGGGCTCCTGCGGCCCTGGTGGTAGGTCTGTCCCCGGAAGTCTGAAAAAGGAGTGCCAAAGATGAGGCTCTTCTTCCTTTCTCCCCAAGGTGAGAGTAGTCTGCCAAAGACCAAGGAGATGACAGGAGGAGGCTATACTAAAAGATCAGATGCACAGAGAGGGAGGAGATGCTGTGTGTCAGGCCTAGTGTTTGGTTCCATTCTCCCATTTTCCTCTGGACTTGGTGCTCTGACACCAGAAAGCCCAAATTCCCTCCCAAACAAACAATGCCTTAAACTCATTCCAGTTCCCAACAACTGGGCCAAGGCATGGACTCCACCAGCAGAAGCACAAGTTATCAGTATCTATCAGAAAACCAAGTTTTAAGTGTGTTTGGCTCCTTATTACTCACCTAACATTCTCTCTCTCTCTCCCTCCCCCACCCTCTGTGGCAAATGCTTTGGTTCTATTCTTATAAACAGGTGAGGAAGGTACCTGCAGCTTCATTTAGGTACTCAGGAGGTTATATAACAGCATCACTGTTATAAAACCTGAGTTTTATAACAGATCTCCTATTTCTAACAGATCTTCTATTTATAACAGACACTATTATAAAACCTGAGTTCTGCCCATCCTGCTGGACCTCAGAGTATCCTGATAGCCTCTTTGTCCGTGTATCTAAACCAATCTCTTACCACTTTCTTGTCACATCTCTTTTTCTTCCTTGATACCAGTAAGCCCGCATCATTCCAGCTCTCCTGATAATTGAAACAGGTTAGAGCTGGTGTAACAGAGAAGCAGTTATGTGGTCTGGAGGTCCCTAGTATACATCTATAATTGCCAAATGTTTCTGCTGCTGCTCGTGATTACATATTAGCCAAAACATGCTTGCTACAATCTCCTTAGACTAAGGGCTCCTGAAACTCCAGAGTCCAGGTTTTGCAGAGTGTTTTTAAGTACCCATTGCCCCACCCCACATACAGAGTGGGATGACTAAGTTAAACATTTTCCTTTGTCTACTTTCCCAAGCACCAGTTCTAAAAGGCAGTGTGGAGAGAGCAATTTGACAAGCAACAGTGCAATCTATGGGACTTAGCAGTCACATCAGTATCCCTAACACGAGGCCAGCTAGCCACTTCCCCACGACGTGGCCTTTAGCTTTCTGCCCACGACCAAAACAGCAGCAGCTGTTGCCAAGGGAGACAAGGTGACCCAGAGGCGTGGGCACAAAAATCCAGGGATGAAAATCCATTTTGTCTGGATCCACCCAAGCAACTGGGTTTCCCTAACTGAAAAAAAAGATGAAAAAAAAAAAAAACCCCAAAAAACAAAAAAACCAACTGCTTTAGCATTAAGTCCTCTCCAGGCAAGCAGAAGACACCCCAATCCTAACAAAATCATGAGAAGGCCAGGGGAGCAGATTAGCGTGAACTCTCAGAAACATCCTAAGCATTCACATGTCTTAGGCTTCCAAAATCTCAGGAGGACTTTGGAAGAGGAAAAGGTAAGCCGAAGCTATGCCTCACCGAGGGCAAACTGGTACCAAGGCAAGGGAAAGCAAGACTTCTTCTCCAAGCTGTCACCAGCCCAGGGATTAAATGAGCAACCTTACCAACAAAGATCCACAGCGCCCACCCCAAACTAGCAGAGCTTTAGCACTCAGCAAAGAATGTATGCAGAACCTTCAACGTGCAGAGATAGCAGAATCCCGTCTACTGCATCAATGCTTTTCACTGCTCTGCTCCAAAGTTTTCTCAACTTTAAAAATGAGATAATCGTAAGCCTAACAGCCTTATCTATTTTCCAAACGTTGTTTGGTTGGTTTCTTTCTTTCTTTTAGGACTTCATAAAACCCTATGAAAGTGCTCTGTAAACTGTGAAACGCTTTCACAGCTGCTCGTTTTATAATTCATACCACTTTTTTTTTCCGTTCCAATGCATAAAAGCACTTGTCCTCGACGCACCCAGACAGGTAAGGAGAAGGCAAGTTTTGCAGACTCCTCCCCAGACAGAAAAGTATGACACTCACCCACCCTGCCCTTCGCACCCCCACCAACAGAATAAAGAAGAATTAAAAACCAAAGCTGGAACCAAATCCCAGGTCTCTCTGACCATCACATCACACCACCTCCCTTGAAGTCAGTTCTGGCTCCCGATCACAGGCCCAGAGCACACTCCAGAGACAGCACACTGCCGTCCCTCCCCGTTTATTGACTGGATCCACCCAGTTTAAAGAAAATTCTTTTTTAAGTCAGCACTCCCACCATATGTGGCATTTATTTCCAGGGGAGGCCTGCCTTGGGTTTCTGTAGACAGATGTTGCTTTGTGCCTGCCTGACACGGCTGGCAGCCTGCGCACAGCTGCCCCGAGCAGGTGGCCAAGGATGGAGTTCACCCCTGGCCCAGGAGCAAGGATGACAGTCCCTTTAGGGCTCAGACCCTGGGGGCCCTCTCCTCCTTTCTCTACAGCCTGAGACGCTCCAGAACACCCCCACACACACACTCCCCTGGTTCAGAATCAGACTTTAAAGGGGGCTGACAGGTAGAGACAGGAGGCCAAGGCACCCCCACCCCAATTCTCAGCCATGCACAGCTAAGCTAAGGCAGGCCCTGGAGAGCACAGAGAAGTCACTGACCCCTTCTATCAGCCATCTGTGAGCTCCCACCTGACCTAGCTAGCGCAAGGAGAAGAATAAAGGACGCCAGGCAGATGGCAAAGCGCTTGGGGAAGGAGGGCTCTACAGGAATGCGAGGCCCACTTTGGGGTGTGTTTTGTTATCTGTTGGGCTCTAGCCACCACCACCCACCCCGTGTTCTGCATCAACCTGCAATCTCTCAGACTAAAAGAAGAGCGAAAGGAGTCCAGGTGGGGAGCGGAAGATGGGGGAGAAGACTCTGTTTTCTGCGGCCGGTCTCTCCCATTTGAAAGTCAGAGCACTGCGCTGCGACTTAAGTGCGTGCGTGCACAGGGGCGGGAGACTGGCACAACCGAGTCTAAAAATACTCGATAAAAATGCTAATCCCGAAGGCAAAGAAAGAACGAAGAAGGAATCTGTCAATCACCAGGCTCCCGCTCCTCACCCACAGCCCCAGCTGTACGGACTGCATTCCTGCAGAGGAGGAAAGAAGCGGGGAGACCGGACTGAAGAAAAGAAAGGCAGAGCCACCACCGCCTCCACGAGCGCGGGCCGCGGGGGCGGGAGGCAGCGGCGGAGGAGGGGCTCCGGCCCGCGGAGCCGAACAAAGCGGGCCTCAACTTCCAGCCCGCAGCTCCCGGGGTGGGGGCGGCCAATTCCAGCAGCACCCCCCTTTCCCGTTGGTGGGAAGCGAGTGTGAGGTCCGGAAGCGAGAGTGCCGCGTGGAAGCCCCAGGCTCTGAATCTTTGCAAATCCAGAGGGATTTGTTTGGGGACCCGCACACCCTTCCTGCCCGCACTCTCGCTCCCCCGTTACACACGCACACGCACACGCACACGCACGCGCGCACCCTCTCCAACCCACTGGGCCGGCCTCGCAGCGCCAGGGAGCTGGGCCGGCGCGCCCCCCGGGTCCCCGGGCGGGCCCCCACCTGGGGATGGTGATGCACTTGGTGTTGACGTTCTGCGTGGTGATGGCCTTCTCCAGCTCGTCCAGCTGCCCCGTCTTCTTGAGCTTCTTGACCAGGCTCTTGACTGCCTTCTCACACCACTTCTCTTCCTGCCCGTTCTGCTCGCCCTTCTTCCAGCCCAGCAGGCGCTTCACGATCGGGGGGGTGAAGGGCAGGATGGACGACATGGCTGGGAAGGGCGCGCGGGCGGCGAGGGGCGCCCCCGGCGGGGCTGGGCTCGGCGGGACGCCGGGGGCGCAGAGGGGAGCTCGGCCCGGGCCGGCTGCGGCCGCCCAAACTTCGCCTCAACTCTCGGCGAACTTGCCGGTGCGCCGGGCCGGGCCGCGGCGCTGCAGCCTGCGGGGCTCGGCGCGCGGCCCTGCGCCCCAGCGGCTCCCCGGCGGAGAGAAGGGCGGCAGCGGCGCCTGGTCGGGAAGGCCCCGGGCGCGGGGCGGAGGCGGCGGCCGCGGGAGTCGGAGTGGCAGCACAAAGTTTGGGTTTCCGCACGGGGTTGCTGTTTGGGTGCCGCCTCCGGGGAGGAAAGTCCAACCCCCAGCCAAACTTTGCTCGCCTGGCTCGCTTTGATGCGCAGATCCCTCCGCCTCTGCGGCCTCGCCTCCCCGCTTCCCTCCTCCTCCCGGCTCGCCCGCCCGCCCGCTCGCTCGCAGGGCCAGCCCGGGGCGTGCGCCGCGCTCCCGCTCCCGCCAGCTCCCAGTCTGCGTTTCATGCAAATCCGCGTGCAGCCTCCTTTCCAAGCGCTGTCACCGCCCCCTCGCCGCCGGGGCTCCCCGCCTCCTCCCCCGCGCCCCTCCGCCTCCTCCCTCGGGCGCCCTGCCCGCCCACAGCTCCGGGGAGGGCGCCTGGCCGTTCCCCGCCCCGCGCCGAGCGCGCCCACGTGGGCGACTGGGGACCACGGCCGCCCTGGCTGGAGCGCACGGGACCCCGCGAGGCCCCAACCCGAAGTCGGGCGGGCGCGGGGAGGAAGTTCTGGGAAAAGAACGGCGAGAGGGGCCCCAGGCCGGAGGCCCGCGCTCGGGCGGTGGCGCCCGCTCCCGGAACCCACATTCGCGAAGCTCAGTTGGAGTTGCGGGACGCAGAGGGTTAGACTCGCAGCAAGTAAGCGCCGTCCGTCCGAAGGCTGGCGGTGCCCCCCTGAGAGGACTCGGGTCCGAGAGGGGGCGCGCGGAAGTCTGAGGCCCAGGAAGTCGGGGCGCACTTGGACTCGCGCTCGCTGATCCCCGTCAGGGGCCTTGGCCAGCGCCGGCGACCCGGGGGCTGTTTTTATTCTCTCGTGGGTGAGATCACACCGGCTGAGAGCCTTGAGACTGTGCGTGCAGGAGGGAGTTGGGAGGGGGGAGAAGTGGGCCCCTAGAGGTGGAGATTTGGGGACACCAGTGACAACCTGGACAATAGCTGGAGTCAGGGGTCCCTTGGGCCTCGTGAACCAAGTACCCGGCAGAAAATGGGCCTCAAAGACATCTGTTGAATTCATGAAGGAATGAATTAGGACGCTTTGGAATTTCTCTTTAGGAGAAGTTTACACAACAGGGTGTTGCAGAATCTCCTGATAGAGAAATATCAGAAATTTGACACCCGATAAATAGGAGAGAGCTTTGTTTCCAACGCAATGAACTTGCACAGACGTGGAGCAAGGAGAGACCTGGGGAAGTTTACGTATTCAAAGTCAGCCTGGACGGGACGCAAAGAAACACGGGCACTTTGGGGAGCTCTGGGGCTCTTCTCTCCGCCCGCAGAATTCAGGGGCAGCTGCCCGCAGCCCTCTCAGCCGCTTTCAGGAGTTGCCCCAGGCCCCGGGGCCTTTCTCTTACCGCCTCCTCCCCCTTCTGGTTAGCTCTGTGTCTAAGGCCTTTGTTTGTTTTTAACAGCAGGAATCCCCCACCACCACTGGGGTGAAAAAGAAGTTATCTGCAAACCCTCCAGCGGGTGGAGAGTTGCAAAGCCCTGGGAGGTGTGGCGGAATCCACAAAGTCAGCCCAGAAGCTGCAGGGGCCCTTGCCTTGTCACAGAACAGCCGGTCAGCTGCTGCTGCAGAGCACCGCGCTCTCAGCCCTCCTCTCCTAACTCCCCGCCGGCTCTGGCCTGGAAGGAGAATCCCTGAACCCCAACTGGGGCTTAGCAGCCTGGCTCCCCTTCCTGTTTGGCGCTCCTGTTAACCCGCGGCTGCTGCTGTGGTTTTAGGTTTCACTCTCTTCTCACCCCTCATGGCGATACAAGGAAAGAAAGCAATCCGCATTTATTGATTGCTTTCTTCATTCCAGGCAGCCCACGTGTTGTACTCTGATTTAATCTTCACAAATGGCCCTTGAGGTACATGTCCCTAACAGCTCACATTTACAGATGGGGCACCTGAGGCACAGAGTGATTACAATATTTACTCAGGGTTCCAAGTGGCAGAGCTGGGATTGGAACCCAACACTTTGTGAAGCCTCACTCCATGATCTTGCCACTGCACCCAGCCGCCTGGATTGTGGAAGGCAAAGACAACATTATTTGCAAAACAAAAGTTCTTTACACAGGCACACTGCTGTAACTCGAGATGTTTGCTTACCTGTAAAATGGGGCTGGAAATGGCTTTCCTCTCAACCTCCACGGTGGTTGTGGGACTCCAGTGTGAAAAGCTTTGCATTGCTAATGCCATGAAGTGGGGCTCAGTTCAGTTACATCCATCGAGCACCTCTGGCCCCTCTAGGTCGCCGGCCTCCTCCTCAGTTCTGGGGCCTCCAAGATGAAAGACGAAGGTCCCTACATCAAGGAGTTCAGAGCCTAGAGAAGCACCAACGTGGGGGTGGGGTGCCATCTGAGTAGGCAAAGACGGACAGAAAGGGGCCCTTGCGGTCATCATCTTCCAGTGAATCGTTACTTTTAACCTGGACATCCAATCAAGTCAGTCCAGCTGTTGACAGGAAAGGAGCTCAGGCTCCGCCAGGGACTGGCCTGGCTCTGAATCCAGCTCTTTCCCTTCTTGGCCAAGCAAAGTGTCTGTTCGCTCAGCTGTAAAATGGAGCGCACAGTTCCCATTGTGCAGAGTGGCAAGTCTAGGAAGAGCATTATAATTGTCCTTCTCCAGTGCAAGTCCCTCGTTTTACACAGAGAGCAATGTCTGGTGAAGGGGGGCGATTCGCACTATGGAGGTAATGGCCTAAGAGAGGTTTGAGGGTTAAATGTAGGGGAAGGGCCCGGCATGTACCTAATCCTCTAAAATTGTGGCATTGCAGGGTGCCCACATTCAGCCCTCTCGCTTTCCCGAGGGGAGGAAATAACTAGTCAGGCAGCTAGTTAGTGTGGCCCGACCATGCTTTCCTGTGCTTCCTTCCCACGCCAGCTTCTGTGTGACAAGGACAGCAGTGTGTGCAGAAAAACAGCGCTGGACCCATGTACAAGTCTAACACGTGCCATTTCTGAGCTAACTCTTTCTCCTCCGGCCTCAGTTTCTCCACGAGAAGAGTTGGGGGGACAAGCCCCGTTTGACAAAGCCTGAGGAGAGGTGACGAATTGGTTCTCCGCAGCACTGCGAGGACCCTACGTGCTCTCTTGACTTCGGGGGGTGAGTGGGTGGGCGGCTCCAGATGGATACAGCTCTGCTCCGCACCTGGTGTCCTGGGGCCCGGCCAGGCCCGCTTTTGCAGAGGTTGTCCTTGGAAGGGAAACATTAACCGGGTTAATTTTTCATCATGGTAAGTGCAAAGTTCAGGAGAGGCGGGATGGGGGCAGAGGCAGCAGCTCTGTTTCCCTGGGAATAGGCCGGGCTAGCAGGGAGGAGCCTCCTCAACAGACACGCCACAGGGCTGTCACTAATATTTGCAGTGGCTCCCAGCTGGGACACCGGCAAGAAACAAACACCTGACTTTGATTCTGGTTATTTCCCATTAGCTAAAGGTGTTTAATCAATACGTGGTGAATCTAGAAAGGGCATTAAAACCGTTCTGTCTTCATTTTACACAAATGGTGACAGCTATTGAAGGGAGGTGTTTGCATTGTGGAGGTAAGGAGCCAAGTCAGGACTAGAACTCTCATCACAGTGCCCTCACCGAGGAGAGAGCCTCTGTCTGCAGTGGAGTCTCTATCGCTCCTTGTAGCACCTTGCACAACACGTGAGCTCCCCTGTGACACCAGACAGACCTGAGTGAAACTTCTAGCTCTACCATTTCCAGCTGTGTGACTTGGGCATGTTCCTTAACTCCATGGGTGTCAGTTTTCTCATCTATACAATGGGAATAATAGTAACACCTACTTCTTAGGATTGCTGTATAGGATCAAATTAGAAAAACTCATATAGAAAGCTGCTTGGCACAAGCACATAGTAGGTTCTCAATATATATGGGTGTGGTTTATGCGCACCATAGAGTGCTGTGCAAAAGTCAGAAGCAATGAGTTCCATATACACAAAACAGATGGATCTTGGTTCAAAACAGTTCCAAGTGAAAATGGCCAGACCCAGGGTGAAATTTATAGCATAATGCTACTTATGTTTAAAAATTACATATACACAAAATAACTGTATACATTTTTAAAGAAGTCATACAAGCAAAAGATACACATTGTATCTATTAGGTGGCTATTATGAAACAAAACAGAAAACAACAAGTGTTGGCAAGGATATGAAGAAATTGGTCTCCTTGCACATTGCTAGTGAAGATGTAAAATGGGGCTGCCTCTGTGGAAAATGATATGGTGGTTTCCAGACATCAAACGGAACTGCCGTGTGATCTAGCAATTCCAATTCCGGGTACATACCCCAAAACAGTGAAAGCAGGGACTCAAACAGATATTTGTGTACCCATGTTCATAGCATGGTAGGTATATGTACATAGCATGTACACCCATGTTCATGGCATCATTATTCACAGTAGCCAAAAGGTGGAAGCAATCCAAGAGTCCATTAATGGATGAATGGATAAACAAAATGTGATATTAATATATTCATTCAATGGAATATTGTTTAGCCTTAAAAAGCAATGAAATACTAACACATGCTACAAGGTGGATGAACCTTGAGAACATTATGCTAAGCGAAATAAGCCAGTCATAAAAGGAAAAATATTGCATGATTCCACCTAGAGTAGTCAAATTCTTAGAGACAGAAAGTGGACAGGGTTGCCGGGGACTGTGGGGAGCAGGAACGGAGCGTCATTCTGTAACGGGTGTGAGTTTCAGGTGAGAAGATGAAACAGTTCTGGAGGTGGATGGTGGTGATGGTTGTACTGCAGGGTGGATGCACTTACTGCCGCAGAACTGCACATTTAAAATGGTTAAAGTGGTAAGTGTTGTTATGTGTGTTTTGCCACCGTAGAAAAATAGGAATAAAAAGATACATATCAAACGCAGTCGAGTAGGTGCTCGAGGGTGGGTACGTGGAAGCGGGGCTGAGGCTAAAGGGGAATGTAGATAATGACTTCAGGGCTCTGTGTGCTGCACTGTGTCCTGAGAAGTGTGGGTGACTTCACCCTCCGCTCCAGAGCTGCAGTATTGCCAAGTGGTCAACATATGTTAGCAACACACTCATTGTTCTCTAGTTTGCTCAAAAGATAGAACTTCTGGCTTCCCGTACCATCTGGTTCCGTGATCATGGTATCTCACATTTGGGGAACTCAGTCAAAATTATTTAAAATACCTGTCTCACCGGAGCCCTGAAGAACATTGCAGGCTTAACTGTTGCCCCCATCTGACAGCTTAGGAAACAGAGGGCAGGGGACTGGCCCTATTTATGAGTCTGCTCTGTGCTAGGCTCTGGGCCCCAGACTTCAAGGATGTGGTCGTGTTTAAAGTTCTCACAGTGTCCACAAGATGGTTGTCATGGTGCTGCTTCACAGAGGAAGGCCCAGAGATGCATGGAGTCAGCTGTTCTTGGCCTAAACTGGACTGGTCATGGACTGCTGGCCCTGGACTGCCAGCCCAGTGCGCATCCCTTTGTCTCCAGAGCCGTTGGCAGGGATTCTGGTGTTGATGACGGAGTGTGCCAGAGAGAATGGCTATGGCGGAAAAGCTGGGTGGTACAGGCACTGTCCAAGGAAGGTGTTGAGAGGGACCAGGTCTGATGCGGGAGAGCTGGTGCAGGGGATTGGAGTGGGGCTGCGTGCACAGACGCAGGCACAGGGCCAGGGCTGCACTGGGAGGGCAGGATGGGCCCGTGGGCAGGCAGGTGGAGCCCAGGGCAGGGTGCACAGAGCTATTTTGAGTCCTCTTGCAGGAGCTCCTTCCTAGCCTTCAGAAATTGCAGGTCTGGGAGTTGGGGGCCTGGAGAGACAGAATCCTGGTAGGTGTGGGGTTATGTGTGTATGTGTTTAATTTTGCCATGTGTGTATGTCCTGGTGTGTTGCTCACTCTCTACATATGCAGGTGTTGAGGTGCAGGAGTGTGTGTGTGTGTGTGTGTGTGTGTGTTAGTTTTAGACGCCTCTGTCTGCCCTGCCTCGGAGGTCTTGCTCAGATCTCATTCTTTCACAGAGTCTAGCCCTACTTGTTTAAGTGAAACGGGTACATGTTGTGTGAATGTTCTCCCTGCATTCATGTGTTTTGTCTTTGCATATCTTGTATATACATACATTTGTTTATAGAGGTCACTATGTTTTCCTTTCCTGTTTTTTCTGGGGTAATAAGAGTAACAAATGTGGCCTTGGGTCAGGTCCAGGATCTATGGTTCAGTTTGCAACGTGGGCCTAAAATATAGTAGTTGGAAAATTGTTGGTTCATTATAATTGCATTTATTTTTAAAAATACATGTCTATGAACAGCCACCAAAGAGGATGTGCTGAAATGAAAATATAGTTCTATAATGGCAGGGAGATTCTATGCCTTTAAATTATTTTTAATATATTGGCATGTTGATTTTACATTAAAAATCAATAGAGATATATACCCAAAGGAAGCAAAACAGGGGACTTAAACAGATATTTGTACACCCATGTTCATAGCAGCATTATTCACAATAGCCAAAAGGTGGAAGTAACCATGCCCACCCATGGGTGGATGGATAAACAAAATGTGGCATATACATACAATAGAGTATTGTTCAGCCTTAAAAAGGAATGAAATCTTGATACATACTATAACATGGATGAACCTTGAGAACATTGTATATGAAATAAGGCAGTCACAAAGAACAAATAGTGCATGCGTCCACTTCTATGAGATACTTAGAGTAGTCAAATTCATAGAGACAAAAAACAGAATGGTGGTTACCAGAGGCTGGGTGAGGGGGATGGGAGTCAGTGTTCAATGGGTACAGAGTCCAGGTTGGCGAGATGGGACGAGTTCTAGATATGGATGGTGGTGATGGAAGCAGAGCAAGGTGAATGTGCTTAATGCCGCTCAACCGTACACTTAGAAATGGTTAATGTTGTAAATTCTGTTATGTGTATTTGGCCACGGTTTTTAAAAAAATAATTTTAAAAAGCGAATAGGGTGTTCCATATAAAAGTTATAACTCAATAAAAAGTAGATTTTAAAGAGAGAAAGAAAACAGTGTGCACAGTAGGATCTCTCCAGCGTGAGGACTGTGGATTCTAGAGAGAGGCAGAGATGGGGACAATGGTGATTTGCACTCTCTGGTCAGGTGTGAACCTGTTGGTGACCCTCGAGGGAGCCTGTTAGTGCTTCTGTGTAGTCAGGCACTGGGTGTGATGGGAGAAAGAGTGGAATCCCCATCTCTCCAAACAGCATGCACATTTGGAATACTCCGCACCTTACGTACAACCTAGCATCTGCAGCCCATGAGAACACCCTGTCATTGATTCAGACGTCAGGGAAGTGAAATAAAAGTTAAGGCAACAAGGAGCGCTGTCCTTCTCCCAAGCAATTCAACCTAACCAAAAAGAGGGACGCTAGCTTAAAGATAAGTAAGTTTGGTGGTGGTGGTGGTTGTTACAAAAGTAAAATGTTTTCATTGGAGGGAAATTTTTTAAATTTTATAATGGTATCCATAATAAAGGCTGTCTGTAATAGAGAAGAAACGAAGGACTGATACGTGCTATGGCTTGGTAAACTCTGGAAACATACTAAGGGAAAGAAAAAGTCACAAAGACCTCATTTTGTGTGATTCTATTTCTATGAAATGTCCAGAATAGGCCACTCTTTAAAGACAGAAAGTAGATTAATGGTACCAAGGGCTGCAGGAAGGGTTGGGGAGGAGACTGACTTCTAATGGGTACCAAGTTTTTTTCTGGGGTGATGAAAATTGACTGTGGTGATACTTGCACAACTCTGCAAATATACTGGACACCAGTGAAGTGTGCATTTTTAAATGGATGAAGCGTATGATATGCAGATTATATCTTACTAAAGATGAAGTCTTACAAGTGCTAGGCCCTGTTTTAAACACTTCTCGTGGATTAGGTTAACTCATTCGGTTTTTACGACTGCCTATGGTTCATGTTATTATCATGCCCTTTTCAGAAGAGGCCGCTGAGGCACGCTGAGTGGCCACGCTCAGACAGTCCAGGCTGCCTGATAGTTCTTGCCCTTCACTGCGATGAAGACAAACAACAACCAGTAACTAGAAATAATCACACTGTAGTCATCTGTGTTCTCATTGAACGTATTGTGAACATCTTTCTATGACAATAAATATACAGTTACTACATTATTTTGAATGAACTGTAGAGCATTTTGTCACATGGATCTACCATAATTTATTAAACCAGTTTCCCACAATTTGACATTTAGGTTTCTTCCAGTTTTATTTGGTATTATTAAAAGTGCTGCTTTAAACATTTTTGTGCATACACATTTGTCTACATCCTTGCTTGGTTTTTTCCTTTCTTTTCTTTTCTTTTTCTTTTTTTGGAAACAGAGTCTCACTCTGTCACCACGGCTAGAGTGCAGTGGCATGATCATAGCTCACTGTAACCTCTAACTCCTGGACTTAAGCAATCCTCCCACCTCAGCCTTCCATGATTATTTTCTTAGAATAAATCCCTAGAAAGAGAATTGCTACTTTTGATGCCATTACCAAACGGCCCTCTGAAAAGCTTTTCATACCAGCGTATTCTTGCCACACTGGCTTTATAAAGGGAGCTTACACCTGGGCCAGATTCTTTTCTTCTTGTCTCACTTGATCATCACTAACTACATTCAGGGGAACCAGAGAGCTTCAGCTTTAGCTGTGTCTTTTTGTTGTTGTTTTTTTCCTGGAATCAACACATGAAGAAGAAACTCTGCTACAAGACCTCTTAGCATGGAGCAGAGAGCTGCCTGCCTTAAGGTGAGGAATGGCAGGATGTCATTGTTATCAGGAAGTGTAAGGATGTAGTTTTCAGACCTCTTCCCCTGCCCTCCCATAGGTATTGGTGTTTCCCAGAGCCGAGTACTTGTCTCTTTCCTTTTATATCCTTTCCCTGAGTGATCTGATTCACCCTTGAGTCTCACCTAACCATTATAAACTGACTCCCAAATCTGAGTATCCAGCCCAAACTCCTCTCTAGAGCTCCAGCCTCAGACGTCTAATGGTCACCTGGACCTCCCTTTTGGTGGCCCATGATCATCTCAAAGTTAGTGTTCAGAACTGAACTCATCATCTTCCTCTATAAAATCTCCTCCCCTGTCCTCCATCCACTAGGGGCATCACCATAATCTACAGTCACACACACCAGCAACCCAGAGACTCCTTCCTCATACCTCAACATCCAATCAGCCCCACACCCTGCCGAACCTGCCTCCCAACACCCTGCCTCCATCTTAACTCAGGCCCTCCACCCTGCTCACCACCAATTACTGCAATAATTTTCTAGTTGTCTCCATTCTCTCTTTGCCCTGCTTTTAAAAAAAATGCTTTCAGGCCGGGTGCAGTGGCTCACGCCTGTAATCCTAGCACTCTGGGAGGCTGAGGCAGGCGGATCGCTCAAGGTCAGGAGTTCGAAACCAGCCTGAGCAAGAGCGAGACCCTGTCTCTACTAAAAATAGAAAGAAATTAATTGGCCAACTAAAACATATATATAGAAAAAATTGGCCGGGCATGGTGGCACGTGCCTGTAGTCCCAGCTACTCGGGAGGCTGAGGCAGGAGGATCCCTTGAGCCCAGGAGTTTGAGGTTGCTGTGTGCTAGGCTGATGCCATGGCCCTCTATCCCAGGCAACAGAGTGAGACTCTGTCTCAAAAAAAAAAAAGAAAAAAAGAAATGCTTTCAGTGATTTACCATGGTCTACAGCAGTGCTATCCAATAGAAATATAATGAGAGTGATGTATATAGTTTTGAATTTTCTTGAAGCCATATCACAAAAAGGGTAAAAAAAAAAACAGGTGAAGTTAATTTTAATAATATATTTTGTTTAGCTCAACATATCTAGCATATTGTCATTTCAACATGTAATCAGTATAAAAATTATCTCTGTTTTATATTATGTTTTGTATGAAGTCTTGGCAATCTACTGTGTATTTTACACTCACATCTCAGTCTGGACTGGCTACATTTCAAGGGCCCAGTAGCCACGCGTGGCTAGTAGCTACCCTGCTGGACAGCGCAGGCTCAGAGAATAAGGCCCCAGTCCTCCACGTGGAAGAGAAGGCACCAGGTCCTGGGAGCTGCCCTATCTCTGGCCTATCCTCTGTCTTGCTATTATTCCAAATCACATCTTCTGTCCAGGCAAATCATAGGCCCTGCTAATTCTTTCTTGCCACTGTGCCTTTGCTCCTGTTCCTTCTTATTGCTTTCTGGGCCCTTTCCACCCTTTCAATTCTCACATCCCACCTTTTCAACCAGATGAATACCTCCTCCTCATCCATTTGAGCATCACCCCTTTCATGAAGCCTTTTCTTCTCTGACTCTCATGGTAGGACTGAGAGCCCCCACTCTGCCCTGTTCAGACCTCTGTGCCAATTGACACCCATGCCCATTGGTGTGTGTATTTGTTTACTTAACTGATCCATTGCACTAGAATGCAAGCCCCTTAAGGTCAAGGACTTTGTCTTACTTTTCTGTCCCCAACACCTGTGCCCGAGCACCTGGAAGGTGCTTAATAAATGTTGGCAGATGAATAGATTAATCATTAGGAAACTGAGGCCCAGAAACATGAAGTGACTTGCCCAGGGTCTCATAACTAAAATGTGGCATCCTGACTTACATTGCAGGCTCTCAGTCCTGTGCCACTAGATTAGGGGATGTCGAAAGGCCTAATTTGTAGTCACACATGGAAAGACTTACATGAAGATTGGTTTGAGGTACCAACTGCTAAAATCTAGGTGACCTGGACCACAGTCCTGCTGTTTTCTGGTGTGGATTCAGCTTTAGTTGCACTATGTTTTACTACCCTCAAACAATGAGTAGGAAATGGCAGGGGAGAAAAGAAACACAGGCACTGCTGCTGGGTAATATACAATCCTTAGTCAGTGCTGACCTCACTCACGAATGAAAAGGATAGTGTCTGAGACCTGGGGTAGAAATCCTGCCTGCAAATATCTGACGAGCTCGAAGCCTGGTTAATGGCAGGAGAATGGACCAGCTGGAGCGGCTGGGGTTCAGGAGGGCTCAGTTCTAGCAATGGACCTGCTCCTGACTTGCATGCTGTTTACACTCCCAGGCTCGGCTTCCTCATCTGTGAGATGAAGGGATTGAACTGGCCGTGGGTATTGTAAATACCCGGCTCAGAGCCCAGCTGTGCATTACCCATGGCAGACATTGCTAACCATTCACTGAGTTCTTCTCTGCCTTGGAATCCTTTAAATTCTGCCGTGGAGCTGCCATTCTTCTCATGGAAACCTGTTTGCCTTAGAGACTCTCCTTGCTCTGACCTTCTAATTCCATTGATAGAGACACATTCCTCCCGTCTTTGGGAATCCCCTAAGTAGATGCAAACGACTGTGGGAGGGCAACACCTCATGTTCTTGTCAGCTTTAATCAACAGCTAACCTCTCTGGGTCTGATCCTGCCAAGGCCACCCAGGAGACCCAAGAGATAAGAGCAGGAGAGGAGGTGATAGAAGGAAAGGAAATCCAGAGCCTGCCAGGGAATCAGGACATGCGCTGGGCCCATTGCCTGTGCACCCATTGCGGGCACGTGTGTTCAGGGTGCTTTGTAGAAGAAATGCCGCAAGAGACTAGCTTGGCCTTCTGCCCTTGAGTAGCATGCAATTGATTCAAGAGCCAGAAAAGATGAGTTCTGTTCCCACTGATGAGTAGACAGAGCAGATACTCGTCTAAGTATTGGCTCTGTTGCCAAGTGTTCAGGACAGCACCTACCACGAAGCAGTCTCTCGTTGAATATAGGGATGAACGAATGGAAAACGTGTACATGCACACTAACTCTCCATCCTTGAAGCTTAGCTGGGCAGAGTTGAGCTCCCGGCCAGCATGGAATTCATGTTTTCATAGCGCCCTTCCTCCTCCTCTCAGATTTTTCCAAGGGAGGCCATGTGACCTTAATTTAATGTCTGAAATATGTGCAATTATATACTCCCCCTCAAGCTCAAACCCCACTTACTGTGGTTTTGTGGTTTGTTGCACACTCATTAAGTATATTTTTGCCATTGTTGTTATTTTTTAAGCATATCTAAGCCAGTTTTAGGTAGAAATGCATTCATCTTCTTGGGGCTGCCTTAGGAAATTCTAAAATCCCTTTGTGGAATGGTATCTTCTGTGAAGTTGGGGCTTCCAGGCCCAGCATTGCAGCCATTTGGTTCAGGGTTAGTAGCTGATCCTTCTGTGGAACCTTGTCCATAGGGTCAGTTAAAACAAAGGGAGGGGCCTGGCAAGAGGTAAAAACTCCAAGCACATGTATTAATTATAAGAGAGAACAGCATGTTTCTATTTTGCTGTCCTTTTAAACTGGAACTGAG
The DNA here is from genome assembly GCA_963574435.1 of Cheirogaleus major. Taxonomy (NCBI): domain Eukaryota; kingdom Metazoa; phylum Chordata; class Mammalia; order Primates; family Cheirogaleidae; genus Cheirogaleus; species Cheirogaleus major. The sequence goes on from CAUYPO010024257.1 coordinate 57,891, forward strand.
GAAGGTTGCTGAGCCCACACACATTCTTTCTCCCTTTCTCTCTTTCTCTGTGTGTGTGTGTGTGTGTGTGTGCATGGACTGGCTAAGACTCTCTCCCCAAACCCCAACACAATACTGCTTGGATTTTGTCCTTTTCTGGAAAGTGAACACACGTTGTATGTGGAAGACGTGGCTGAGCACCTGCCATGTGCAAGGCCCTGTTGGCAGACTGGGGGACCAGGAGGCACAGAGAGCAGGCCCTTAGGCCAGCAGCATAGCCCCTCCCTCTCTTGCCCCACTCCTAGCCCGAGGAAAAGAGGTCAGCTTTATTGCATTCATCCAGGATTTTGCAATCAAAATCTCTAGAAGGAAGCTATTTTGAGTGCAGCACACATGTACGAGTGGCACTTTCTCAGATTTAGAATTGGTTTTGTTTCAATTTCATATGAGGGAGGACTTAACCCGGGTCTTAACCAAGGGTCTTAACCCGGCCGTGTTTTAGGTGCAGCCCCTGTGGGAAGAGAGATGAACCAGACAAGGTCTCCGGGACAAGACCCACACAGCACAATGGCCACGGCCGCTCCAGGTTCGATTCCCTTGAGCTGGCGCTGGTGAAGAGGAGGGAGGAGTCCCTGTGACCACATAGCCCGGGCCCGACGGTCCCAGAGCCCTGGGACAGAAGCCATACGTAGCCCACGTTCCTCGGGACCAACACGAATCACACCCGGAGTGTTGGTCATCCCGGAAACGCTCTGCTGGATGCAGAATCTGCTGATCTGGGAGTGAGGGGACTAAGGCTCTTTCGCCAGTGCTGTCAGGGATTCCACTGAAATCTTATGTCCCAGAGTCCTTTGCAAACACAAAACCCACTTGCCGCGGTTTATAATCAGCATCCTACTTATACCTCGAGCACATCACGGAACTTTTCAGAGTCAGGCCCTCACTACACGGGAAGGCACTAAACCCCTGAGAGCACACGTGTGCGCCTTGGGGAAGGTGCCTGAGGGAGGGCCACGCTGCTGCTTTAGCACCGCCTCTCGCCCCGCTGCGCACATAGCCACCTGCCACCTTAGCAGTGACAGTGACCACCGAGCCGTGCAGGCCCCGAGCTAAGTTGTGCCTATGCTCAGCTACACAGCAGCTCCGGAAACCCTTCCCGTGATCCCAGGGCCTTCCTGTGAAAGATCCAACTCCGGAAGTTGAAGGAATTTGGTTAAACGTGGGCAGAAGAACCAGGTATGGATTCTAGCACTGATTTTGCCACAGGCCCGAGGATGACGCAGCGATCCCTGCTCTGAGGTGTGTCTTTGTCCTTCCTCAAGAGGCCCGTGGGAAGACACAGTCTGTCCCTGGGAGCTCCCTCACCTGTTTCCCCAGGCACAGGTGGCTTCTGCCTTCCCTCCAGTGGGGCCCCTTGAGCATGTGACCAGAGGAAAAAGTTTTCCTCAGGCTTGAGATGGGGTGTGGGGTGCCAAAAAAGGCAGGTTTGGGGTTTAGCTGCCCTGGGCCGGACACCCCACATCCCCATGCGGTTCCCCCAGGTTGAGACGCAGTTCCAGTGTGAACTAATTTCCCCATCTCTGGGCAATGCTATCGCAAATAACTCACACATGAGTAATGCGGCCATGTTTGTGTAGAGTTTATTTAGATAAGAAAAACAACCCTGGGCCTCACGGGAGGGGCAGCTCAGCACGACAGAGACAACCCCACTTCCTGGGCCTGCCCAGGAGGGCCAGGCCTTCAGGCTGAAAAGCCCACCCACCCAGACATCTCCAGGCCGCCAAGGGAAGAGAAGTGAGGGAAGGAGCAGAGGACGGGGACAAGGAGGCTGGGAGCTGGGTATTGAGTCACTCTGTGGTTGTGTGACCTTGGGTAAGACACCTCTACCCTCTGAGCACGGTTTCCCCTCTTTGCAAGGGGATGGGTTGGGGGATAATAATAGTAACATCCACCTACCAAAGCGTTGTGAAGATGAAAAGAGATGACATAAGGGGAAGAACTTTACAAACTGCAGGGAGCAACACACAAGTGAATTATTAATTAATATCTGGATTAAGGCCGTGTTTTCAGGCTGCACTCTCCAGTGGAGTTGGCACAATGCCGGGAGGGATTCAAAGGCCTGGCTCCAAGTGACTTCCCAGTCACATGACCTCAAGCCTGTTCCCCTCCCTGGGACTCAGGATTCTCCTACTTGAAGTGAGGGAGTCATTCCTCCACTGCAGAGTCCTCGGGCACTTTAGTGGCAGGGTTAAAGGGAAGGATAGACATGAACCTGGTTTGTGAACAAATATGAGATGACTGTGGTGCCAAGTTGTTCACAAGGTCATTAATCAATCAATCCATCCACCAATGCCTGCTGAGCTTGACAGTTGAGGATGCAGAAATAAAGAGTCTAGCCGGGGAGAGAGAAAGGAGGGCTGCACAGGAAGAGTCAATGGACGACGCACGGCAGTGGTGGTGAGCAGACTGGCTAGGGCTGAAGTTGGAATCACTTATCTCTCTCTCTCTCTTTTTAACCTATAACACTTTGGGAACAACATCTTAACTCAATTACTTATTTCCCCCCAAAATTTTTTAAGCAGAACCCATTTTTCAAACAGAGTTAAACAGAACCCCAGGTCATAAAGCATGAAAGCAAATCTGCTCTGGCTGAAACATGAGTCTGGGCCCAGAGCCAGGGCTGCCCAGCACATCCACCCACCCACCCACCCGCCCATCTCTCTTGCCAACTCTACTCCTTGGCAGCCCCTGAGGCGCCTCGTCCAAGTGCTGAGTTTCTGCAGCTCCCAAACCACAACCTGGTCTGTGAGGTATGTACCCCAGAGACACTCTTACACACAGAGGCACGTGCATGCATGTTCATAGAAGCATTATTTGTGATGATGGACACTGGAAACAACACACATGTCTATCAGCAGGAGAAAGGGTAATATATGTACTCAGTGTAATTAACTTTGCTACAGTGAAAGTGAATGAACATGAGCTACAGGTTCCAACAAAGATTATTCTTATACTATTGAGTGCAAAAACCAAGTTGCAGAATATGTATGTTATTCGTATAATATCTAAAAATATACAAAACAATACTGTGTATTCTTAGTGATACATATTATAGAGTATGAAAATGTGCATGGGAGATAATAAAGCTTCTAGAAGAAAATGTCGGAGAATGTCTTTATGACTTTGGGGTAGGCAAAGATAAAGATTTCTTAAACAAGGTACTAAAAGCACTAACTATAAAAAATTGATAAATTGGACTTCATTAAAATTAAGAACTGCTCATGAAAAGAGACAATGAAGAGATATTGAAAAGGAACACAGAGAATAGGAAAAGGTATTCACAATAAATAAATCTAAGGAATTCATCCAAATTATGTAATGAACTCCTGAAAATTAATAGGAAAATATTCAGTTTTTTTTTTTTGGAGACAGAGTCTCACTCTGTCACCCTGGGTAGAGTGCAGTGGCGTCAGCCTAGCTCACTGCAGCCTCAAACTCCTGGGCTCAAGGAATCCTCCTGCTTCAGCCTCCCAAGTAGCTGGGTCTACAGGCATGTGCCACCATGCCTGGCTAATTTTTTCTATTTTTGGTAGAGACAGGGTCTCACTCTTGCTCAGCCTGGTCTCAAACTCCTGACCTCAAGTGATCCTCCCGCCTCTGCCTCCCAGAGTGCTAAGGATTACTGTTGTGAGCCACTATTTCCGGCCTCAATTTTTTAAAAATTAAACTTGAAGAGCACTTTATAAAAGAGCATATCCAAAGGCTGCTACACACATAAAACGGTGTTCAACACCATTAATTATCTGGAAAATGGAAATTAAAACATAATGCCAGCTGGGCACGGTGGCTCACACCTGTAATCCTAGCACTCTGGGAGGCAGAGGTGGGAGGATCGCTCGAGGTCAGGAGTTCGAAACCAGCCTGAGCAAGAGCGAGACCCCCATCTCTACTAAAAATAGAAAAAATTAGCCAGGTGTGGTGGCTCATGCCTGTAGTCCCAGCTACTCAGGAGGCTGAAGCAGGAGGATTGCTTGAGCCCCAAAGTTTGAGGTTGCTGTGAGCTAGGCTGACCCCACTGCAGTCTAGCCAGCATATACTCATGATATTCTCAAACTGGAAATAACCCAAATGTTTATCATCAGTAGGATGGATAAATTTGGTATAGTCACGCGATGGAATTCTACACAGCAGTAAAAAAGAATGAACTGCTACTACACACAACAGCATGAATCTTATAGGTAAAATAAGCCAGATACAAAAGAGGATACACTGTATTATTTCACTCAGAGGACAGCCAAAACCTGGAAAAACTCATCTGTGACAGAGGTCAGACAGAGTACTATGAGACAGCACTGCATAAGAGAGCCTTCTGGAGTTCTGGACATGTCCCAGATTTTGATCCAAGTGGTGGTTGGACAGGTGTATTCATTTGTGAAATTCATCAAGCTGTACGCTGAAAACTTGTGCACCTCATGCAAGTGATACTTTGATTAAAAGCTTACACAACAAAAAGATGTGCGTGGGAATGAAGCTCAGGACAAATGCCACATCCAGGAGTTTGACATGTGGGGAGGGAGAAGTCACCCTGGACAGGATGATCTGAATTGTTGTGGAGAAGGTGGGCTTTTAACTGGACATGAAAGAACAGATTGGTCACGGTGGGGCAGGGTCATTCCAAGAGTACAGACTGGACAGTGAGAAAGCATAGATGTGCTCAGGGGACAGAGAGAAGCTGTGGCTGGAGCAGAGGGTCAAGGCAGGACAGGGCAGAGGGGAGAGGAAGAGCACTGGCCCCGTGGGAAAATGTTGGACGTGGGCCTGGGAGTCTATGTTCAAATTCCAACTCTACTACCAGTAAGCCCTGTGTCTTTGGGGATGGCCACTTAATCTCCCTGAATCTCAGTTTCTCCTTCTGTAAAATGGGAATTGCTGTGAAAGAATGCGTCTAAGCTGCCTAGTGTATATTATAGCAGGTATACTCAGGAAACATGCGTGCCCCCACCGTGACAATTACATTAGGGAACCCTTCTAACAAGATGCTACAACGGGGGAGCATCTTATTATCCCAGGTGACATCCCAAAGGCCTGGAACAATGCAACAGGTGCAAAGAAGTCCCCGCATCGTAAAGCAAGGGCCTAGGCCACCTGTGTGAGGCAAGCTGAGAGGCTGTGGAATGTTCTGCCAGCACCTCCAGAGTAACAAAGCATGGAATTAAACGACGACAGTTGTGAGAAATTCTTTGAAGGGAGTCGCGAGTGTGTCTTGTGTTCCCCAGACATGCAGGAGAAAGGAGGAGGCACTTGAAGAGGCCACGTGGAGAGCTTGATATGTGACCTTGGAGTTTGGGGAACACAGGGAGTGACGTCTGACACATGCCTGAGGAATTAAAGACAGAAGCTCTTTGGACAGGCGGGGGCAGGGGCAGGCTGCCCTGGGAGGGAGCACCACATTGTGGTCCCATCAAGGGAACCCGACTGGGGTCTCCTAAACTGGATTCCACTGCAGAGGACACCTGGAAGGGGGAAGGGACTCCAGTAGAGCAGTGGTCAGCTGAAAGCCCAGGCCCGAGGGAGGCCATAGGCAGCAGAGGGGAGAGAGGCCTGGCCCACTGCAGGGCACCACCGAAGATGGGTGTGATGCCGAGCGCCTCCCCGTCAGTCACAGGACACCTTTCCTGCCCCTCCCCCACCCCTGCACCTGCCCTGCGGAGGCAAAAGAGCGACCAGTGGGGGAAGGGCGGAGTGAAGCAAGCGCATGGTGGCAGCGGCCCTGCTGCTCTGTTTCAAGCCTGGGAAAAGCCTTCATTAGAGAAGCGCGTGGAGCAGTGATATTAAATGAAACTAGATTTTTCTGTTTGCTGAAGTGAGACTGTCGTGGAAGCTAAAAAGGGCCTAGAAGAGCTACAAGACCTGCTGGAGATTTCATTTAGGGATAGAAAGAACGAGAACAGGCTGAAACAGACAGAAAAAGAAAGTAAAGTTGACTTCTGTTTGCCTGTCGGATCCCACTGACCGAGCAAAGGCTACATGCGTGTAAGTGCCTGGCCCCTGTAAGTGCGCCCGTCCTTTCTCCTTGACCACGAGAGAAGCTGCTTCCCAGGCAATCCTGGCCCTGCTCCGAGACTGAGCAGTGCCTCCCACACCCAGGAGGTCCTTGCTTGAGGCCAGAGGCTGACAGGGAAAAATCTCCTCTGCAAAATGTTGCTTCAGCCTCCGGAATTTACACTTGCCCTGCTGCCGTCTGCTGAACATTCCTGCCTGAAATTCCAGCCCGTGCAGCTCCCGGGACTGGCAGGGGCTGGCAGGCCTCTCCCGACTTCCGAACTGCTGTCAGGGCTGTGACCTCACTTCCTCAGCCCGCTCCAGGGTGAGCCTCCTGGGCAGTCCTGAAATCTTGGTGGACAGGAGGGCGGGAGCTTGGGCTTGCAGCCTGGCTAGGCCACTGCCTTGGATCATTCCCTGCTTTGGAGAGTCAAACCGCCCCCCTGTCCCCCAGCCCTTGCTCAAAGCTGAATGCACAGACTTGGGGGACGGGGTCGTTCCCTTGGCTCAGCTTTCTAGATAAGTAAAAGGGAGGAAGGACTCTGCTGTTTATTGAGTGCTTACTGCTCTCCAGGCCCTGTGCTAGGCTGTCTCACACTCCTGACAACCACTACATGAGATGGATATTATTATTCCCATTTTACAGATGAGAAGGATGATATCTGAGAAATTATTAATAGAAAACTAGCAAATGGTGGGGCTGCCTTTTCCACATATTCTTTCTACGGCATTATGCTACTCTAGATATGGTATCGATCTCACATTAACATGCTCCTTAGCAGTTGAAAATTCAATAGTTTCCAAGATTTTTTTTTTTTCTTGGCATACATGGAATGGAGTACTGTGGTGTGAAGAAACAAGGGCTGGGACCAGCCTGCCCGAGTTCCGCCACTCAATGAGCTTTGTGCCTGTGATAGAGTTTTTCAACTTGTCTGAATCTTGGCTTCCTTATCTGTAAGAAATAATAATAATAATAAAGCACCTTCTCCATTTCGTTGCAAAGATGGCGTGTGGTTGTGCATGGGAGGAAGACCTGGGCCCAGAGCTTGGCGTGCTGTGTGTATTCGGTGATTATCGCCTGTGATTACTCTTATCGCAACTTAGTCAGGGGACGGGACAGAGACTATGGTTACCCGGGGTTGACAAATGATTAGGACTCTGAAGTTCAAAGGTTAGTTGATATTCAAGGTCACCCACAGTCACGGAGATGGTCCTAGTCATCATGGCCTGTATCTCTGTAGGATGCCGGCTCCCTCAAGGGGCACTGCCCACATCTGAGGACCTCCTGCGGGTTTCTGGGCCTTCGCCACCACGCTTCCCCCACCACACGCGCGGGGGGAGGTGCTAAGCCGAGTGGAAAGATGAGGAAGGATGTGTAGGTGGCTGGCGCTGCAGACTACCAGAGAATGCTGGTTCTATGTACTTTGTACTCTGGGGAGCAGTTTGCAAGGGTGGGAAGAGGTGGCTTCTTGGAATAGACAAAAAGTACAGAAGGCTCCGGAGGCAAAAGTTCTCCCCCACGAGGTCTTCCACGCCTCTGCTCCTAGCCACGCAAGACTCCCTCTGCCCTCAGTATAGTCCTTAACATAGTTTCCTGCGTCATGTTAAATTTTTTCCTAGCTCTTTCCCAGTTTGAGCCCTTGAAGCATGACTTTGAGCTTCTCTGTCCTTCTTCCCCCGTGACCCCCTAAACACACACAAGCACTCACACCTTCACACTGCAAGCTCAGTCCTCCCCTGGCCAGGCCGGGGACCCCACCCCCAGCCTCAAGCGGAAACCAGCCCACATCTGGGCACCTGGACAATTGCTGGCCGGGACTTCAGGAGCAATGGCAAATCTACAAGCCAGCAGAGGAACCCAGCTCACTCTGAGCAAAAATAACTTGTCAAATCAATTACAGCGGCAGAACCAATTAGGGTGACCACAGGGGAATAAATATGAGGTGTTTAACTTAATCATCTTTCTGTTCCAACGGCACTCCGGCAGGCTGAATGACTAAGGCAAATGACTATTATATAACTGATATTTTTATTCTTCGCCCCTGCTCTTCAGAAAGAGAAGCTGCTAAATTTCATTTTCCTTCAGAGTGGGGGAAAAAAGACAAAGGAAAAGAAAGAAGATTGTCTCCGAATGTGCACAAACAGTGGAAAAGAAAGAATAAAGTCCTCTCTTATTAGTGCATAAATGTAAAACTACTCACTAGATATGTGACCTTAGGCAAGTCACTTTTCCTTTGTGCTTCCCGTCTGTGAAGGCAGGGATTTGTACATGCCATTCTTACCAATTCTGACTTTTATTACATAGGACAACTCTGACTCCAAAATCCTTTACTGCTGAATTGGGGTCTTGTTTATCTTTGAGCTGCCGCATTGCATAGTATCGGTAACTCAGGTGCTCAATAAATCCTTGCTGAACTGAATTAATTGGTTCATTCTTTATTTCAACACTGTCTATCTCTGGGACACTTGCCAGGCGCTGGGAGATAGGTACAGAAGTGGTGGAAAGAAGTTGTCCTCCCTTTGAGGGGGGCTAGGTATGTCTCTGGGAAATGACAGGGTCTGGTGTGATGTAGACGAGTGTCAGAGGCCATAGATGCTCAGAGGAGAGGGGATGTTTCTAACCCTAGGGTGGTCGTGAAGCACTTCCTGGAGGAGGTGAAATTGTGTCGGGCCTTAAAAGATGTGTAGACTTCTGACAGGTTAGTAAGATGAAAGACACTCTAGGGGTCTCTGTGGGAACAGCCTATACAGAAGTGAGGCAGGAGAAAGCCTAACAGTGATGGATGGTTAATGTGGGGAAGCAAAAAGATAAGGTATCTCGAAATCAGACTGAGGAAAGCTCTGGAAGCCGGGCTGGGGAGGGTGGGCGCATCCTGGACGCGGTGGGCAAGGAAGGTGGGATCGATCGTGTGTAGGAACTTCACTTTCTCCTCTGGCCAGTGGGGGAACTCACCACTCTAGGTAGTTAGAGATGAGCTCTGGTTTGTTCTGTTCCCCTGGGACAGCCTAGAGGTCTGGAATCAGAGGCAAGAGATTGGGGGCTGTCACCTGTGGCAGTCCTTTTGCCTTGTGTATCATCCCCTGCTTTGCCCAGGTGCGCACTCACAGCATTTCAGGGCTGGAGGGGACGTAAAGGTCAGTTACTAGAGCAGACACTGTCGCCAATGGCCTGCCCCGTCTCCTCAGCGCTCACGCTGAAGGCCGCTCACTTCTAATATGGCCAGCACCGGACCATGGGCCATGGCAGGGTGCCCAGGAGTCGCTGGCCCTGGAAGCAGCCCTCTATTCATGAGGGGTGGGGATCCAGCTTCCTCTCCCCTCAGGCAGGGTGACTCGGGCCTGTCCAGCTCTGTAGCCCCCAGAATGGCTGCGCTCCAGGTGATGACCTGCTCCACCACACGCGTTGTATTGGCTTCCTCTCTGTCTCTACTTCACTTCCACGCCCTTAGCCTGGGCCCCAAGGACCCCTTCCCAGACGAACTACTTACGCACGAATCCTTGACTCAGGGTCAGCTTCTGGGGAAACCCAAACCAAGATAATTAATGAATCTCCCTCATTTCACGGCTGGGGAACCCGAGGCCCGGACAGGAGAAGACGATTTGCTTATGGTCACCCAGCAGCTGGCAGAGTCAGGCCCAGCGCCCTCCCCACTAGGCCAGACTCCCCCCTCACGTAGCTCCTCCCCTCTGCTCCCCTGCTGAGGTGCCACAGAGTCACAAGGCAGCTGCAGAAACTATTCTTCTTCCACTCCTGTGCGAACAGAAAGCAAGAGGCCTCAGCAAGGGGGAGGGTGCAAGGCAGAGGCTCCCAGATGTGGCCCTCGTTATCCTGGGAAGTGTGCTTTTGTCCCTGCCGTAACCAGGGCAGCCGTTCCACTTATCTGACTTTAGCAAAGCAGCCCCATCCTTTGGCTCCAACTGCCGCGACTGAAATGGCATGTTTGCAAAATGGAGTTATTAGCCCTTAAAAAAGAGGAGGAGGATATTTTTTTCTCAGGGAAAGAGATGTGAAGTTTGGGGTCTTTCCACATCAATATGAAAGAAGCACCATGCCCACAGAAATGACGTCAAGGGGGCCAGAGCAACTCCACGTAAAGACAGCAACCACAAAGGGAAGTTTAGATGGATAGAGTGGTGTCCTTTTAAAAGCAAGGTCTTATAGCTGTTCGCTGTCAGTGAAAGGAATCCAAGGGGCATATCACTGAGAAACAATGACATTTTCTGTCTCTTTAAATAACCCGAGGCAGCTTGACATCTTAGTCAACAGAGGGAACAAAGATAGTGTGTGCCCAGGGAAAGGAAACTATTTTTCTCTTGAAAAGAAAGCAGATGTTATCACCTAGTTCTAGAAAAGTTTGAGGAACCCAAGCACAATTTGACACTTTGCCAGGTTCAATAAACACTGCTTTGATGTGCTGACAACCCCTAATGAAGCTGGTCAGTTAAACGAATTAACCTTTAGGCTAATAGATTGTTATGACAGTTGCCTTTCTGTGCGTAAAACACTAGACTGAAGACGGCCTGAGCAAATCGTTTTATTCCCGTCTTGCTGCTGAGTATTTGTGAAGGGCTAATTGCAGATTCTTTCATTCATTCAGTCGGAAGGTTCAGTATTTTTACTATCTGGTTGGAGAAATACACCATGTGCAGACAATGGATTAAATTGGTCACACTATAATCGTATAAGGTCAAAAAAGTGACCCAGAGCACCAGTATGGAAGGCAGGGCAGGTAGGTAACACTGTGGCCTATGGAAGGAAAGGGAAGATTTCGCTGAGATTGAGCATCTTTTTGTTTTGGAAAGAATCTGAGCAAATAGGTGGGAAGGATTTAGTAGCTTGGCTGGGCAGATGGTATAGGATATAGAGTTGTTAGGAAATTAAGTTGGGAAGAAAATGTGGGTCCCAGTTTGGATGACCTGAGATGTCATGCAAAAAAGTTTAAGCTCATTCCTAAAGGCAACAGGGAGCCATTGAATGCTCAGGATCATATTAGGGGAGAAAACTCGAGCTCAGGTTGGTTGCCTACTTACTCCAAAGAATGGTAATTAGCATCCCTGTTATGGTATTAATATCATGAATCACTTATGAAGTCCATTCAGACAACTAGCTGATTTTTTGGGGTTGGGGGAGAGGAAGGAAGGAAGAGAATTATTAAAAATTTCAAATTACAAAGTGGAAGAGGAATTTCTCAGTTGGATCAAACAACAAAGACACTCTCCCTGTTGCGAACCAGGACCCAGCTGCTGCCCAGTCTGGCGAAAGCCATGGAATTATAGCAGCACCCACTGGAGCGGCTGGTGGGCATGCCTCTGGGTTTTCCATGAAAAACCCTTGGACACTTAACCTTTTTATAGCTCAGCCACAAAACTTTTGTTTCAGGCCGGACCTCAGTCTGGTAACTTGCTTCGTTAATTTGTTTCTCCAGCATCCTCCAAAATCTGTCAGAGAAAGTACACCTTCAGCTAGGTCTGTTGCATTTCTGCAAGAAGTCTCTGAATTGCTGAATTACTTGGGTTTTTTTTTTCTGGTTTTACTCATCTGAGATCAGACTTTGGAAATGTATGTTTCAGTCAATACTCTATTAAGCAGAAAGCTCAGTGAGTAGAGGATGCAAGGTAATAAAATTTCCCAGGTAATGGAGGGTTCTGTTGATAAAACTCAATTTGTTTTCAGTCCTCTTTGTAGCTACTGGTTATTAAAAAATGTCGGAGTCCACTTTTTCACCACTCTGATTGTGATTAAATGGATCCTTGCTGAAGCAGTGTGGCCATCAATAACCACAGGCGAGGGTTGAAAAGGAGAAGGGCATGAGTCAGCCACCGCAGACCACGTGGCCACAGGGCGCCACGGGAGCCCAGGGTTGGTTGCCACCACACCCCTCTCTCCCTCTCCACAAGCCTCCCCCCATCACATAACTGGAGGGAGCAGGGTCAGAATCATGGCACAGTCTTTTATACTTCCTTAATCTTCGCTTGACTTTCATGAGGAAAAGACAGATGTTGGGGGAAATACTGTTAAGGGGACTTATTTTAAATGACAACTTCCAGCGCAGATCTTAGGAGTCTGGACACACTGGGTCAAATAGTATATTAGCTAGAACAGTGGCCTGTGAGCCAGAAGAGTTCATTTCTTGTCCTGACTCTGCAATTCATTACCTGTGTAGCCTTGGGCAAGTGGCTTCCCCTCTCTGGGCCACATTATCTGCCTCTATAAGGGGAGGGGGCTGGGCTGTGGTCTGGAAGCCCCCTCCCATGCAGCTGTAGAACTGGGGTAAGAGAGGTTTCCCTCAGCCATCAGGAATGTCTTGATGCAAACCAGGTGCCAGTGTGATCAGATTTGAGGCCTCTCAGCCTGGGGAGACTGTGGCTGGGGTCCGGGGAAGGAAGCCAGAGAGGCAGCCTGGCCCCCAGGGTCTCTCTCCAGGCTCAGCTGCCAGTCCCCATGCCCAGTGGGACACCTGCCAACCCCCCTCCTGCCATGCTCTGCCCTGAGCATGTCCCCTGCTCCTGGGATTCTTCTCCCTGGGTCCTTAGGACATGCCCGGTGGGAAAGCAGGCAGGGACCGTCATCTCCCTGCCCAGGGGAGAGACACCGTGCCACCTCCAGAGCGAGGTAAGGTGATGAGCCCAAAGTCCCCCGGCAAGTCAGAGTACTGTGGGGAAAGCATGGGCTCTGAAGAACAGAAGGTTCTATTCCCTCCTGGGCCAACGACTCATTCATCAGCTGTATGACTTGGGCAGGCTATTTAACTTCTCTGAACCCCAGTTTCAGACAAATCTGAGGGCCTTCTGTGTGCTTCTCAGGAGGTTCCAGCTGAGTTGAGCCCCCTTTTGCCCACAGTAATGACCTCAGTATTACATCTTTAAACTGGACAATGCCTGGCACTAGAGAGGTGCTTACAAAAGCCAGATGCAGCGGAAGCTCTGAAGTGGGTGGTGTTCTAGATGGCTTCCATCTAAATCAGCGGTCCCCAACCTTTTTGGCACCAGGGACCAGTTTCAGGGAAGACAGTTTTTCCATGGACAGGGGCCAGGGTGAGGAATGGTTTCAGGATGATTCAAGTGCATGACATTTATTGTGCAGTCAAACCCCTCTGCTAATGATAATCTGTATTTGCAGGCGCTCCCCAGCACCAGCATCACCACCTCAGACCATCAGGCAGTAGATTCTCACAAGGAGCACGCAACCTAGATCCTCACATGCGCACTTTACAGTAGGGTTCACGCTCCTGTGAGAATCTAATGCTGCTGACCTGACAGGAGGCGGAGCCCAGGCAGTGATGCGGCTGTAAATACAGATGAAGCTTCACTCGCTGGCCAGCTCACCTCCTGCTGTGCGGCTGGTTCCTGACAAGCCAGGGACCGTCACTGGTCCACGGCCTTGGAGTTGGGGACTGCAGATCTAAAGCTCTAAAACCTACCCCCTCCTCACCATACCTGCCACTGAACAGACCCTGCCTTTAGAATGGGGGCCACACTGAAGTCCACCCTGACCCCCACACAGCTTGCTCTTCACTCCCCCCAGGCTCTTGGACTTTGAGGCTCATCTGTTCTCACAAGAGGATTGGGGCACATCCCCAACTCTGGGACATCACCCCTCCTCAGAGGTACAGGGAAGTTTCTGGGAAACAGAAAACTTTGGCCAAGCAGGTTGTGGTTCGGTCCCTTGAGCTTGGGGTTTAACTGAACCTTAAGATGAATTTGGCATGTATGTGGAATCTCTGCTCTGTGTCCCCAGCTGCAGGACAATAGGGGCCATTTATAACTTTGCACATGGGATGAGAACATCTGATTCAAATCACACGCACACACGCACACCACAACAGGAACACATTACAATAAGGACAATCGTGTCGTAGACGGAATGTACTCTCTCCACCCTTCGATGCGGGGACCCTGGGAAACAATAAGACACGATCTGTGTCATGGAGAAATGGTAGAAGTCGTCTTATCTACACCACTGACTTTATTTATTTTTATTTTTTTGAGGCAGAGTCTTACTTTGTTGCCTGGGCTAGAGTGCCATGGCGTCAGCCTCGTTCACAGCAACCTCAAACTCCTGGGCTCAAGCAATCCTCCTGCCTCAGCCTCCCGAGTAGCTGGGACTACAGGCACATGCCACCATGCCTGGCTAATTTTTTCTATATATTTTTAGTTGGCCAATTAATTTCTTTCTATTTTTTAGTAGAGACGGTCTCGCTCTTGCTCAGGCTGGTTTTGAACTCCTGACCTCGAGCGATCCTCCCGCCTCAGCCTCCCAGAGTGCTAGGATTACAGGCGTGAGCCACCGCGCCCGGCCTACACCACTGGCTTTAGAGTGCGGGATCCTGAGATGGTAAGGACCTGGCCCAGGGCCACACAGCCAGTGAGAGACAGCAGTGAGACAGGAATCCGCGTGGCACCACTTCCAGGCCAGAGCCTTTCCTCAGCTTTGCAAGCGTGTAGTTCCTAGCCATGGGGGAAGAGAGCAGGAGGACAGAGAGGGGCAGTCCCTTCTGCCAAGAGGTCAGAGGGCTTAGGGTCCCCAACCCGCCAATGGCCTTTTATTCCTTGCACCAAGGCCATCTGTGCAGCCAGTCCTGATGCTGCAGCCAAGGGGAAGACCCCAGAGTCATGGAATCTGCTGGGGAGAGGGGGTGCTCCACGACCATCCAGGCCAGGGTCACCAACCCTGGGGGGCACAGGCCGGTGGGCGCAGGAGGCTAGATGCATGTGCTTGGGGAGAGCGCAGCCAACTCAGACACCTGTGGGCGCCCAGGCTCCAGTCTTCCCGGGAAGCCAGGTCCTCGGTGGCGCTGGGCAGAGGAGGTGGTGGAAGCTAAAGTCGGGAGGCAACACCAGCAGCCACCACCACGTTCCTGCGGCCCAGGCTCTCCCACGCCCCAGTCCCACCCTTCAATGTGCGCTCCTTCACAGAAAACGGCCCGGCTGTCTGCTGCCGCTGTGTTCTTCTCCCTTCTTAATTTCTCTGGTTCTGCCGCCTGCCAGGGTCCCTCCATTAGGGTTTTGCTGCCCAAGGTCCCCGCTCAGGTTTGCTCCAGGGCAGTAACTGGGCGAAACAGTGGAGACCCCTGCTCCACCTTGCCATCCTTCTTTGGGGGTCAGTGATTTCTGCTGCCCCAGGGAAGAGAAATGTCCTGTCATATTTACCCCACCCTATCTTCTCAGAAGACTGCCCCACCCCAATGACCCCATGGCCAGCCCCATTAAAACCAACTACATGGGCAAGAAGAGGAGGGGCCTGCTCTCACCTGCCCCCGACCCCACGGCTTTTACTTCTAAGTATAGGACTGAACTGCTGAGCGACTTCAGGTTTCCCCTGGCCCAGCCCCCCATTAACAGGCAGAACAGCACAGCGGTGCAGCAAGAAGCCTTTAAGCAGATGGAGCCTGGATTCCAATGTCTGCACTGCACTTTCCAGACCTGTGACCTTGCCAAGCTGTTTATGCATGTTCATGTGAAAAACGTTTACCAAGAACCCACCAGGCAGCGTTCTTGGCATTGCAGTTACAGCAGTGAACACAGACAAGGTCCGTGCGGTGATGGCGGTGAGATTGTAGGTGGGGAGGCAGACAATAAACATTCATCAGATGGTGATAAATGTTAAGACGAAGAATGTAGCAAAGTGAAAGGACAAAGTATGGCAGGGAACTATTTTAGTTACAATGATCAGGGAAGGCCTCTCTGACAAGCTGACATTGGGCAAAGACCCAAAGCAAGTGAGGAAGTGATGTAGTGATCTGGGCAAGAGCATTCCAGGCAGAGGGAGCAGCGAGTGCAAAGGCCCTGAGGCAGGAGTTCAGGGAACTGGCTGGAGCAGAGTGAGGAGGACAGTGGTAGGTGATGGGATCAGAGCGGAAGTGACGGGTACAGATCACATGGGTCAGGGTAAGGGCTTCGAATTTTATTCTGATGAGAGGGAAAGGCATTGGAAAGTCTTGTCACAATCCAGCTTATATTCTAAACAGCAGTGTTACGGGTAGACCATGGTGGGCAATAAGGAAGCCCAGTTAGGAGGTGATTTCACCAATCCAGGTAAATGATAACGGTGGCTGGAACCTGGTGGCAGTGATGGTGGTGGATTCTGGACATATTGCAGGTTGGATTGAACAGGGGATATGAGAGCTACGGAGGAACCAAGGATGATGTCTACATTTTTTACCTGAACAGCTAGAGGGATAGAGTTGCCATTAACTGAGACAGGGCAGATGTGGGCGAGGCAGGTTGGGCAGTGGAGTGGGAAGATCAGGGGTTTTATTTTGGACGTATTTCCCTTGTGGTGCCTCCTGGACATCCAGGTGGGCATACTTCGAAGGCAGTTGGATATACAAGGGCTGTCCGAGAAGTATCCAGCCATTGTTACTGTAACGATAACGGTTGCGTGGCTGGATACTTTCCAGACAACTCTTGTATGAATCTGGAGTTCTGAAGAGAGGTACAATTGGAGAGAAAAATTTAGGAGCCCATGGTTTAGATGATGTTTGAAGCCACTGGACTGGATGAGATGACGTAGGGCTTCAAATATTGTCTATACAGCAGTCTCCCAGGTTTCTCTTTCCAATCAGATCTCTGTCCTGAACTCTAAACTCTTATATCTGACTGTCTTCTTTGGTTCTATAGAGGAATCAGAGAGCCAGAAAGAGATGGAGTGTCCTCATTGTTTCCTCTAGAGGGGCTATATATATATATATATACATATATATATAAAATTTTTTTTTCCCTTGAGAGCTGGAAAGGATCCAAGTGACCATCTGGTTTTTACCATTGAGGAAACTGAGTTCCAAGAGAGGAGGTGACTTGCCAAGGTCATATTCAGGATTAAGCGTCAGGGTTTCACGTGCTGCCCACAGTGCCACAGCCGCCTCTTTGAAAGCCAGGACAGCAGTACTCAGCTCAACCAGGAGACTGACCTCATCGCTCTCCTGTTTGAAACCCTTCACGTATTACTGCATGGTGATAAAGTCCACGTTCCTTAGAAGGACAGGTCAGTCCTTGCTACCTTCACCTACTGCATCTTCTACCACTGTTACCACGTGGCATTTTTTTTCTAATTATCTTTAGCTTTTCTGTATATCCAGGGCTTGGCAAAGGTAATGGTTTAAAGTATAAAGGGGATGGTGGGTTAAGTCACAAGTGGTGATATTTTAGGATTAAACCAGAAAAGACGAAGTCCTACCCCATCGCAGCCCAAACCCCAGAGTGGACTTTGGGGTAACAGTCTTAGAATCAGGTAGGTCTGGGCTCAAACCCCAGCTCAGCCAGTTCTTAGCTGTGTGACCCATACTTCCTTACCTGTAAAATGAGTTAATAATCATACTTACTTCATGGGATTATTGTAAAAATTAGTTGAGGCCAGTCCTGGACCAGAGTAAGGCTTTAAAAATGGTAGAGGCCGGGCGTAGTGGCTCATGCCTGTAATCCTAGCACTCTGGGAGGCCGAGGCGGGCGGATCGCTCAAGGTCAGGAGTTCGAAACCAGCCTGTGCGAGACCCCGTCTCTACTAAAAATAGAAAGAAATTAATTGACCAACTAAAAATATATACAGAAAAAATTAGCCAGGCATGGTGGCGCATGCCTGTAGTCCCAGCTACTCGGGAGGCTGAGGCAGTAGGATCGCTTGAGCCCAG